>CAUYRT010061234.1:0-17271 GCA_963574885.1 Lepilemur ruficaudatus
CTATGTATGTACTCTCTGGACTACTTTGACAGAGTAGGTTTTTGAATGTAACAAGATAAGTCAACTTGAGTGGTAATATATTTTGGGAAATCAGCTCACTACAAATTGTGACTGTAAACATTGTACGGTAAATGCTTTGTAGTTTTCCCCCAATAAAAAAAAAGAAGAAGAAGAAGAATAGGGTTTAAAGCTGAAAAGGTTATCAATAGAAAAACAAAACTATTAATAAAAAATTTAACTTGCAATAAAAATAAAATAAAATAAAATAAAATACAAAAAAGGAGCAGTACAACTGATATCCTTATATAATAAAAAGAGGAAATTTGGACACAGAGACAGACATGTGCAGAGGGAAGTTCCCTTCAATATTTCAAACCAGGTGTCAAAATCAGAAGCTATTAGGCAAGAGGTCCTAGAGCTGGGTTTGATATGGACACTTTTGAAAATAGACATATTGGATATGGTGACCTACCAGCCACCAGAGTGCTAGTGATTCTGGCAGTGCTTCATGGAGTGGGTACTGGTGCTGCTGATCTGGGGACTTGGTAGAGCATAGCTCTTGCCATTGCATCATGTTCCTTTTTGCACATTAAGAGAGCCCATTAGAGAAAGTTGAAATGCTTTCCCTAGGACCTTTAATCAAGTCAGTGCAAGGATATAGAATGTGACCAGAAAGACCCCTGAGTGCCCTATTTGTCTCTTAACCATAAACAACAGCAGGCTTAAGAATATAACACAACACAGAAGGCAAGTATTTGTTATGTCAGCCCTAGCAAACTAGTACAGTGGGCATAAATATGATTTCCTAATGATCAAATCCAAAGGCTCTTTCTTACTCACACTGGCCAATCACTCTGCACTCTTTAACCCTATTTCATCTTCCTTTTTAAAATCTGAGTGTCAGCATGGTGAGATGAAATAAACCAGAGATCTGGAGTTAGGCCAAACTGGATTCAAATTATTGGGTAATTTTACTTATCTTCTCAAAGCCTATAAAATAGAATTTGTAAATACCTTATATGGTGATTATGAGGATCACATGAAATAATGTATGTAAAATATGGCATACAGCAAGCAAAAAATAAATGTAGTCAGCCCGGGAAGAACCTAGACATTGAATGGTCACCTGAGATACTAAGTCAAACAGGACCCTCGGTGTGAAGATCTGATAGTGGTTCAGGGTAGGGTAAGTGTCTGCTCCTCCTCTGGATTCTTATTTTTCTCACTGTACTTAGCAGGCTGTATAGTTTCATTTGTGTGTTTCTTTTTCTTTAGATTTTGAGATCATTGATAGTATACATAGTGAATATTTGAAATAGGAAATAGCTGAATAGGAGAAATCTAGAAGAGTTTTCTTGGCCAAGCTGAGAGCCACGTGTTCATGCTGTGTATCAAGCTTCAGTATAGAAAGGAGTGAGCTATGTAGAGCTGCATGGTGACAGAAGCTGCTATTAATGAATTGGTTGTTTGGACTAAAATGTGTTTTTCTAAAGTTTTCAACAATCCCCCTCTGCTCAGACTGGATCTTTTTTTTTTTTTTTTAATAACTACTGGAGTCAAGCTGAGTGAGTGATGGATTTGCACTTTCAACATATTTCTTGAAACTGGATATACTAATGTTGTGTATTGCTGTCACTTCTGTGATTTCATTATCAGAATTGTACACTTGGGTTACTCAGATGTAGAAATAACCTTCAGATTGACTTTTTTCTTTTCTTTTCTTTTCTTTTTTTTTTCTTTTTTCTTTTTTTTTTTTTTTTTAGCAATTGCTCACTTTATGAATGCCGGATGCCAAACCAGAAAGAACATTCACTTCATGGGCCAAAATTCTATGGCAGTAATCCTGGAAATCACAAATGTAAGTAGATCAGAACTTTGTACTTCCCATGTCATTTCAAAAAGTAAGCTGGCTGTGCAAAACAATGGGCTTCCTCAGCAAATACTAATTTTCTTTACTGAACAGTCTGGAGGCTCTTTGTATTCCTTATTATATGGGTCTCACAGATGGGTTTGTACTGACTTTTTTTTTGTAGTGTAGTTCAAATATAAGCTTCCCTTTCACATCAATCTGAGGACTATCTTTTTTAGTTACTCAGGAGTCTAAATAGCTTTTTCAAACAACTCTATATTTGCTGAGTTTGCCCATGACCTCTCTCCTCCCATCCTTTTATTTTAGTCTAAATACAAATATTTCTCAGTGCAGGTTTAGAAATTAAAAAAAAAACACTATGGTAGATTTTTCTAGTGCTATTCATTTCAAGCTTCATCATGGGGCTTAAAATGAAAAGCTGTAGTTATACTTCACCAAGTAAGAAGGTTTGCTTGGCTAGATAAGATGGTAAGCATTAACAAAATATTAATGAGACTTAAAAGAGGTAGCAGGCATATTACCCCACCCTTGAAAGTAAAAAAGAATAAGACAGGGAATGGCGGGAGATGAAGCTGAATAAGTGAGACATTTTTTTTTTTCTGAGAAAGAGGAGTAGTAAAGTGATTCTCAGCTCCAGGCCAAATCTTTTGCCCAACTCTGGCCTGATTCAGTGCAGTCCAGTGAACACTTTACTATAAAACTCAGAGAATTTAGGGTATCCACAGTCAATGTCCTATTGTATCTTACAAGCAAAGTCTTCTTCTAAATACCCTGGCATGGATGTCCTCATCTCAGTGTTACTGTAACACTGAAAAATTGAGGACAGTCTTAATGTCAAACAGTACAGAACTTGTTCATGAAACTAGGATACTTCCATGTAATGCAATATTATGCAGCTGATAAAAAATTTTTTTAGAAAGAGATTTAAAGGCATAGGGTGATGTTCACAATATGTCAGTAATTTGTAAAAACACATTATGCAATAGTAAGTACAATAGGAGCCTAACAAAGTCAATACATATATTCACAGAAGACTGTAATATAATTTCTCAAATTGTTAACAGTGACTGACTCTGGGTTGTGGAATTAAAGATGGGTTTTATGTTTCTTTGTGCTTTTCTATATTCTCTATACCTTTTATAATGAGTATGTATTAACTTTGCAATCAGGAATAGAAGTAAAAAGGATACTTCTCCCCCTTGTAAACACTATGTAGTAGGTTGAATGGTGGCCTTCCAAAAGGTATCCTAACATCCTAACCTTTGGAATCTGTGAATGTGATCTTACTTGGAAAAAGAGTCTTTGCAGATATAATTAAGAATCTCATGATGAGATCATTCTGGAGTATCAAGGTGGGCCCTAAACCAATAACAAGTGTCTTTATAAGAGAGAGAAGAGGAGAAGGCACTGAAACACAAAAGAAAGCCCTGTGAAGACAGAGGCAGAGTCAGGAATGATGTGGCCACAAGCTTAAGAAATGCCAACAGCCACCAGAACCTAGAGGAAGCAAAAAAAAGATTCACCCCTAGAGCCTCTGGAGGGAATGTAGTCTTGTTGATACCTTGTGTTTGAACTTCTGGCCACCAGAACTGTGAGAAAATAAATTTCTGTTTTAAGTTTGTGGTAATTTGTTCCAGCAGTTACAGAAAACTGATATTGTGATGGACCATGCTGCCCGTCAGTTATTCATTCTACGCAAGACTGGACTCAAAGAGCCATGCTGAGCTCTGTTGTCAGCTCACTATCCATTTCAAATCGCATACCTCCTTCTCCCTGCCCATCTTCTCTTTGCTCGTTTGGGAGATGTTCTTTTTGATCACTACAGACTGCATCTGTCGTGTTGTCTAAACTGAAAGCTTTCTTTCAGTTTTCTTTGGCAATTGAATATTCGTTACTTGACACATTCACAATAGGCCCTTACTGGTTACTTAGTGCCTCTGTATTTTCAAAAGAGATCCAGGACTTTCACCACCCTTTAAAATATCTACAGTGATTTAAAGAAACACCTAAATGACATTAGTACCCAGGCTACTTGGGATATATTGTCCAATTATGGGAGCAAGAGAAATTCTTTAAGGCATCATTGGGGAAAATTATTCACAAAGTCACTGAAGAGGCTTCCCACACGCTACAGATAGAAAATTTACAGATATGTTGTTGTTTCTATTTGCCAAGGAAGTGAAGAAGGCTCATTGGTGACCTGACACTGTCTACCATGCCAACCTCATCTCCTACTTCTTGCTGATGATACAGTGATCTATAGGTGTTACATGTCATTGCTATTCCTCATCTCTAGGCCATTGTTCCCACTGTCTGCTCTGCCTGGAATGAGGCCCTCCTCCACCATCACCCTCTTAGCCTGACTCACTCCCCTACCACTCCCTCAATCCTTCAGATTTGGCTCAAGCACTACCTCTAAAAACCCTTTTCTGACCCCCACTTCGCAGGCCGGACCAGGCACCAGGCCTCGCCTCTTGCGTTTCTCTAGAAGCATGGCCTCACCTCTGCCCCTGCTCTACTCACAATGAGGGAAAGTGATCTATTTTTTAAAGTGGGATGTTTTCAAGTTCATGCTACATCACAATAGTGTTTCCACAAGGCAAAAGGAAGATAAAATGAAGCAAAGTCTCCTGCGAATGGAATATTTTCTGTGGCTGAATAATCTCTGCAAAGAAAAGGCTATAAACAAGCCACTACCATTTTTATCTTCTGCCCACTCTATCTATATGCAAAGTTCCCTAAGCAAAACTCACATTTTCTTTTGTAAGGAAAAAAAAAAGCAGAAGTGGATGAGGAAAGTTGAACAAGGGCCTCCCAAATGTGAGAAAATGCTTGTTTTGAATGATCATAATTTTAAAATAAAGGAAATGATGATATGTTTGGCTCTTTCCTGCTCTACCGTGAACTACTCATGGGAGGCAAGATCTGGATTCCCTACATTTGGCACAGAGTTGGTACTCCTTGATGTTTGTGGGATGAAGGAGTAAATATTTTTCTTATGGCCCTGTGTTTTTTGTTTAGGAATTGTGAAGAAAGATGTAAAGCAAGTACTTTGATACCACATATGCCGTTTGTCTGAATTAGTGTCCTAAAGCCCTTTAGACAAGACATTTATATCGCCTATCTCAGAGGCATAAAAATGGGACAGGATTTTCAGCAGATGGGAATGGGGAGAAGCAGATAATTCTTTGTCTTTTCAGTCTACAAAAGGTACCAACAAGGAGCTATATATTGGGAGGTGATAAGGACACCACACACAATGGGGGAAATCAATGCACAGTCCCTCTGTGGTCAATAAACAAGGTGGCACCAGAAAAGATTTTGCTTAGAAACCAATCAACTTTGTTTCTGCCATCCCTCCACAACAGGACCCAGAATTTCAGGAATAATTGATGGAAGGTGGTGACATCCAGGCATTTGCAAGCTATACTACTCATGCTAAAACAAGACAGGTGGTGGTTTTTAGTTACTGCCATCAGACTTGAACACAAAATTTGAAAGCAGCCCCATAGTTATGTGGTCCCTCCTGGAATGGGATAGAACTATGCTCTTCCTAGTCATGAGATCCTGGGGCCAAGCCAAATGGTGTCTTGGAACTGAGACTGGGAAAGTTCTGAGTCTGGAGGAAAAATGCAATTTATACCTTGGAAGGCAAGCAAAAGGATCAGGAGCCAGAAGATTGACTAAACAGGTCACCACACTGGAAGGGCAGTGCTAGCTGGGAGCCAGATATGCATCAGGGAGCAAGCAGAGAGGAGAGCAAGATGCAAGGGGTTGAAGCTGGTGCCAAAAGTAATTTCATGAACACAGCCTTCCTCTGCATGGCCCGCATGCTTCCCTGGGCAAGGGGCATATCTTAAAGGTCCAGAATGGCTATCTTTCCTCATCTCCTGGCCCAGTCAGGTTAGCCTAGAGCAGATAACAATGAAGCATTGTATATTTTGAGTTGGGAGTGGAATTAGTAGACCCCTGTCAAATGCAGCAGCTATGTTAAAAGGTGAATTTGAAATTAATGATATGATATCTTTAGTGGACCATATATTATCACACACTTCAATGAAGCAAATATGTACTGAGCTGTATTTCCTGAGTGAAAGGCACTTTAATTACAGTAAGGAGGGTATAGAGATGAGTATTGCATTCCATGCTCTCAGTAAATATAGCAAGTCTCATCTCAGATAACAAAGGCATGAAGAGGGATTAGAAAATATAGGTTATATTCAAGGTCCAGTGCCAGATAAAGTAGAAGAGTGACAGGAAATATGGCTGAAAAGATAGGGTAGACCCCAATGTTAGCAAGAGCAGCTCCTACTTTGAACATGAGTTGGATAGTACTCTGTAGAATATCTTGGAAATATGGAAGGTAGTTAGGCCACTGCAGTGCTTTAGGTAGAGGTGATGTGGGCCTGACTTACTCTGATGGCAATGGGAAGAGAACAGAGGAGACAGAACTGATAGATATATTGGAGAGCTAAATTGGCTCTGACTTAGTGTATCAGTCATGGTTCTCCAAGAGAGAAAGAACTGATAGGATATATATATATATGAGAGGGGATTTAATCAGGGAATTGGCTCATGTAGTTATGGAGGCTGAGAAGTCCCACAACAGACTGTTTGCAAGCTGCAGGCCCTGGGATGCTAGCATGTCCTAGTCCAAAAGCCTCAGATCCTAGAGCCCAAAGGTCAGAAAGACTGGAGTTCTGATATCCAAGGGTAGGATAAGAAGAGTGTCACAGCTCCAGGAGAAAGAGAGAGGGGAGAACGGCTTTGCCCTGCCTTTTTTTGGTTCTATCTGGGTCTCCTGATGATTGGATTATGTCCACTCACATTGAAGGTGGATCTTCCCCACTCAGTCCACTAACTCACACTCTATTTTCCTCTGGAAGCACCCTCACAGACACACTTGGAAGTAATGCTTTACCAGTTCTCTAGGTATTCTTTAATCCAGTCAAATTGACACCTAAAGTTAACCATTATACTTGTTGACTCATTGGATGTTGGGAATAAGGTAGAGAGGAAACAAAGATGACAGCAAGTTTGCAAGCCTGTGTGACTAGATGGATAGGATCACTCATAGCAATAGAGAAATCAGCTGAATTCATTGGTTTGAAAGGGGAGAAGATTTACTTGGTTTTGAACATATTGGGTTTGCAGTGCTGGTTAAACGTCTGAACAAAGATACCCCAAAAGCAGTTGGAAATGTGGAACAAAACTAGAGTAGATCTACTGCAATAGGTTCCTATAGATCCCTACACTCTCTCTATTCCACTTCAGCACTCACTACTTTCCCTTGTAGCTATTTATGTAATGATCTTCTGTTAGCTCTGTGTGGAGAAGGACTCTTCTTGTTCAATGTGTAGCAGGAAATAATATATCGGCAATACTATTTTTTTAAAAAAATCAGTGAGCTAGTGCTTGGGAGAGAGGTAAAGGCCAAGATCAATGGGTCATGTACATGAAAGTGATCATTGAAGCCATTGAGTAGATGAAATCATGGGGAGAGTTTTATGGACTGAATCATGTCTCCACACAATTCCTATGTTGTAGTCTTAACCCCTAGTACCTCAGAATGTGAACTTATTTGGAGATAGGATCTTTGCAGGGGAATCAAGTCCAATATGACTGGTATCCTTATAAAATTTGGACACAGAGACACATGGATAGAAGGAAGACAATGTGGAGAGACACAGGTAGAAGACAGCCATCTACAAGGTAAGAAGAGGCCTGGAATAGATCCTTCTCTCACGGCCTCAGAAGGAACCAACCCTACCAATACCTTGATCTTGAACTTCTAGCCTCCAGAACTGTGAGACAATAAATTTCTGTTGTTTAAGCCACCCAAGTTGTGGTACTTTGTTATGGCAACCCTAGCAAACTAATAGAGGGCGAGAGTACATAATGCAGAAAAGAGCAGAGGACTAAAACTAAAAGCATAGGATCACTTCTACCAAGGATGAAATAAGACAGCAAAAAAGAAAAAAAATATTGGTCATAGAGATGGAAGGCAAACACAATAGTAGTGTTGTGTCATGAAAACTAGGAGAGGAGAGAATTTCAAGAAAGGGAGTAGCAGATAAACAGTGCCCAATGCCACAGGGAATTTGAGTAGGACATGGATTGAATGGTTTTGCAATTAGGAGGTCCTGTAAGTCTTACATGGCCTATGAGAAAGCACTTTCATTAGTGGTGAGGGATAGGGGATGAGGAAGCCATGTTATAGAATATTGAGTGAATAAGGAGGAGAGGAAGTAAGACTATGTGTGTCCATTTGTACCCACACATGTCTGAGGAGCAATTTGGCTGCTTCAAAGTTACCTGGGAACTCCCCAAAATATGGATTTCCAAACTCCAGAATTGTAATTCATCAGGTCTGGGGTGGGGCCTAGAAATCTGGCTTCTTTTAAAATCACTCCAAATGTTTCTTATGCACAGGTATATTTGAAAACCACTGTCTAGACTATTATTTGAAGAAATTTGATAGTAAAGTGGAAGAGAGAGCGAAAGAGGACTGTATTGATCAGGAATGGTGAGGCACTATTGCACTAACAACCCTCAAATCTCAGTGCTTTAACACAACAAAACTTGATTTCTCACTCATACTGTGTGATCATCATAATCCAAGGGAAAGGTCTCTCTCTGTTTGAGTCGGAGACAGGAATCATCTGTTGCTGTACCCTGAGTACTGAGGTCTCCTCAGTTACTGCTTCAAGGAAAAAGAGTGAATAGACATTTCACACCTGTTCTAAGCTTCAACTGCAAGTGACATGTTACCTCATTCACAATTCATTGGCTGAAACAAGTCACATGATCCTACCTACAACAGAGTGGGAAGTGTGTACTTTCTACATCTGAGAGAAGAGGAAAACAGGATATTTGTGAGGGTGAGTCACATTTGCTTGGAAAGGAAAAGAGAAGCAGAAAGGTGTTTTTAGCCTAGAAGAGAACTTGAGCATAAATGAAGGCTAACAGAAGGGTGCCAGAGGAAGAGGAATTTGAAAAGGAAAAAGAGAAGGCTGAGGAAAAAAACAAGAATTAATAGGGTAAAGTCCTAGAAGAGGGATGGGCACAAAAGTACCAAGTGGGGTGAACTTAACCTTGGAAAGGAGGGATACATTTCTTCCTTTGTGTCAAATGTGAACAAAAGAGGGAGAATGAAGGCTCCATGAGATTGTGTGGCATAAAAATTCTTACTATCACTATTAGCAATATTATTCTGAGACATGACCTGTTCTTCCTTTCTCCTTTCCAGATTTCTATTTACTAATTCTTTCATATGAGAGTTCAGACAGTTCTAGGACTTCCAAAATTAACCCAAGAGGATTAGTCAACAGGACTGAATTAGCAGGGCTTTTGCACCTCTCCCTCCTTAAAGGAAAACTTCAGAGTGGAATTGAAGTAGATACTTCCGGGTCTCCTATGGACTGGCAGTTTGGTTTTCCCTTTTGGGGAAAATCTTCCCAAAGCATCAGCTCTGCCATTCACATAGCATTGCAATTTGTATAGTGAACTACCCTTCTGGGTTAGGGAAATACTAGCTGCTACTCCTGTTATACTTAGAGTTCAGAGTCATGAGAAAGAGAATTCTAGATCTGCAAGGGACCTTGAGGTAGGACCATATGAAAACTGACTAAAGCATATGAAAAATGATTTTTTTCTATTTTTAAAAGCCCACATCAAAGGCTGGTTACCCATTTGCTGGAATGATTCCTCTGTTCTTCTTTATGGCTAGTCTAATACCCTAATCTTTAATTTGAAATGTCTGTCCTCTTATGGACATTGAGAACATCTGTACAAGCCCTCATATACATAAACACCAGTAGTATATAGTTCTATGGTTTTAATTTCAAACTCAAAATATATTTTCTTTTTCCCATAAATGTATCAATTGGCTAACATATGTCAATCGCTGGACCTATAAGTTAATAAATCAGTCCTTGTTTTCAAAGAACTCATAATCTGGTTGGGGGGAAGAGAGAGAGAGAGCAAGAGTGAGAGAGAAAGACTGGTTTGCACATTATATTATGATTTTTACCCCCAAGTGGTTTAACAAAGGTGGGTGCCAGGAACAATGGAGCACAAGGAAGAAGGAATGACTTCTGCCTGGAGCCATCAGGGAAAGCTTGACAGAACAGATAACAGTTGTCCTTAGTCTTAAAGTGTGAGTAGAAGTTCCTTTTTCTCCACAATCTCTAAATCTTCATGAACTTTTCTATTTCCCTCTTTAGTTACGCAACACATTTATTTTTTATTTATTTACTTATTTCGGCATATTATGGGGGTACAAATGTTAAGGTTACATATATTGCCCTTGCCTCCCCTCCTCCCTCGAGTCAGAGTTTCAAGTATGACCATCCCCTAGACAGTGCGCATTGCACTCATTATGTATGTATATACCCATCCCCTTCTCCCTCCCCTCCCATCTGCCCGACACCCGATAAATGTTATTTCTATATGTCCGCTTAGGTGTTGATCAATGAAACCAATTTGCTGGTGAGTACATGTGGTGCTTGTTTATCCATTCTTGGGATACTTAGTAGAATGGGTTTCAGCTCTATCCAGGAAAATACAAGAGGTGCTATATCACCATTGTTTCTTATAGCTGAATAGTACTCCATGATATACAAATCCCACATTTTATTAATCCACTCATGTATTGATGGGCACTTGAGCTGTTTCCACATCTTTGCAATTGTGAATTGTGCTGCTATAAACATTCGAGTGCAGATGTCTTTTTTATAGAGTGTCTTTTGTTCTTTTAGGTAGATGCCCAGTAATGGGATTGCTGGATCAAATGGTAGATCTACTTGTATCGCTTTCAGGTATCTTCATATTGTTTTCCACAGGGGTTGCACTAGTTTGCAGTCCCACCAACAGTGTGGGAGTGTTCCTATCTCTCCGCATCCATGCCAAAATTTATTGTTTTGGGACTTTTTAATAAAGGCCATTCTCACTGGAGATAAGTGATATCTCATTGCAGTTTTGATTTGCATTTCCCTGATGATTAGAGATGTTGAGCATTTTTTCATATATTTGTTGGCCGTTCTTCTGTATTCTTTTGAAGTTTCTGTTCATGTCCTTTGCCCACTTTTTGATAGGGTTGTTTGATTTTTTTCTTGCTGATTTTCCTGAGTTCTAAATAGATTCTAGTTATCAGCCCCTTATTGGATGTGTAGCATGCGAAAATGTTCTCCCATTCTGTAGATTGTCTGTTTGCTCTCGTGACAGGCAAACACATTTATATTGCAAATCATCTCATTTTGGGGTTTTACTCTCTGTTTATTATTGCCACTAATTCCTACCCAATACACAGTGGGCAGCTAGAATCCATCTAATATCTCTGGGGATTCTTAGCAAGGGCTAAGGACTCAGTCACCTCTGGATCCTATAACCTGTGAGCAATGATCCTTGATCTTTGCTCTGAGGCTTATCTCCTGAAATAACCTTGCTTCTCTCTCTCTCTCTCTCTCTCTCTCTCTCTCTCTCTCTCTCTCTCTCTCTCTTCCCCTCTCCCTCTCTCATTTATTCATGCACATCCTGCACTCTGGGGCCAGAGGTCCCTCACTACCCTCCATACCCGTGGCCAAGAGCTGTGTGCAACAGACTTTACTAAAGGTTTAAAGACATGGAAGAGAGGCAGGATTGAGGGGAAAATGGAGGCTGAAATCCAGCCCATGAACCACTCACCAAGCCTTGCAGCTTTGCTGGGTCCTGGGAGTCAGAAGAACCTTTTTCTAACCTAAACCTGTTTTATGGCTTAGTGGCAGTCCTAAGGGAGGTTATACCCTAGTGTAGCTAAATAACTTCAGATTGAAGTCCTTAAAATGTTTGTCATTTCTGTCTCTGGTACAATTGCCAGATTTAGCAAATAAAAATATAGGACACCCAGTAAAAGTTGACATTCTGATAAATGAATTCTTTTAGTATGTCTCAAGCAATATTTGGGACATAGCTATATTAAAAATTATCCCTTGTTTGTTTATCTCAAATTAAAATACAAGATGTCGTGTTAAATTTGATCTGGCAACCTTAATCTCATATCTTCCTTGAGCTGGTGATTCAGCTGTCCATTGTGCTGCAGGGCCTCTTGCTCTTGCCTTCCACCTCTTCTCTTTCCCTCTCCAGCTCATTTTCTTTAAATCACCCAAATTCTTTTCATTTTTTTATAGAGAGTAGTTTAGCTGTTAAGTTGGTCACAGCCCAGACCATTCAGGCTCTGCCCAGGAGGACTCATCTTTATAACCAAGCATGATCTTTGTCCTAAATAGAAACAGTTCTCTCCCAGAGAGGAATTCTACAGTCAGCTCAAAGTAACAAGTATTCCTGTTCTTCAACATTGTTATGTACCTCGAAATTGAGCAGAGTTCATGAGGGAAGGCTGACCCATTATAATTAAATAATTGGCCTTTCTTATGATGAACAAACAAATATATGTGATAACTTTTGTTTGGGAAGATACATATTTTCCATCTGAAAACTGAACCATTGAATTAGGAAGAAGAGGTTATTTTAGAGATTCTCTAGTCCATACTTCTTCCTCAATTTGCAGGTGGATGAACTGAAGCAAAGAGAAGGGTTGTGATTTGTTCAAGGTCACACAGAAAGTTCAAGTTAGAACTTGCACTTCCCCTGGATTTTCTATGCCTGTGTCTCTAAGGAGATGCAAATGTTTTGACAAAATTTGCATTTTTCAAAGCATGACCCCCTTTTTCCTTGGTTATGATTTTGTCTGGTGGTTATTTTATACTGTGTGTTAGGGTTCTCTAGACAAAATAGAACTGATAGAATATATAGATATATGAAAGAGGATTTATTAGGAGTATTGGCTCATGTGATTATAGAGGCTGACAAGTTTCAGGGCAGACTTGCCATGTACCAGCTGGAGACCCTGGAATGCCAATAGCATGTCTTAGTCCAAGTCCACAGGCTTAGAGCTAGGGAAGCCAATGGTGTAACTCTTAGTTCAAGACCGAAGGCCTGAGAACCCCAGGGTGAGTGGTGGGTTGGGGGAGAGTGCTCGAGTAAGTCCTGGAGTCCAAAGGCCAAAAAGCCTGGAGTTCTTCTGTCCATGGGCAGGAGAAGAAGAGTATCCCAGCTCCAGGAGAGAAAGGAAATACTCTTTCCTCTGCCTTTTTTGTCCTACCTGGGTCCCTAGATGATTGGATGGCACCCATCTACATTGAGGGCAGATCTTCTCCACTCTGTCCACAGACTCGCACACCAATCTCCTCTGGAAACATCCTCATCGATACACTCAGAAGTAATGCTTTACCGATTCTCTAGGTATTCTTTAATCCAGTCAGGCTGACACCTAAAATTAGCCATCACACTGTGCTTTCCAGTTTGTTACTTACTCAGCCTCCCTGGGAGAATCCTAAGTGGGTACATTCCTTCCCAGGCCCTCACACCCACTTCTGCTGAACCTCAGAGGCAGCAGCAGCAGCAGCAGCAGCAGCAGCAGCAGCAGCAGCAGCAGGGGGTTGGCCTCCCTCTGCCCATCGCCCTGGTCTTGCCAAGGAGTTGGATTTAGGCTTGATGATTTCCATGTAAAAGCAACAACAAATGCCTTTGTCTCATCAGTTTCATTGCAATGAAGAGTAAGCTCTCTCTGAGTTAAAGTGCATATATCTTCTCACTGTAAAAATATGCCAAGTGTGATTTCATGTCAAAAACGAATTTTCGTTAGTGTGCAGCGGTGCAGACATTGCTAAGCTTCTCTCTTAGCTCTTCTCCTTGGAGCCGTTGCACAAGGGCCAGTCCTGCTGAGTGTGTTTCCTTTTTGTCCCTTTTGTTTTTCTGAAGTTCGTTGCCTCAGTCGATATTGAACGCTGTTTTCTGACCTTTCTAAATAAGACCATGCTGCTAAAGGGAGGCAATTGGTCACATTGCAAAAAGACTTACCCTCTGTGGCGAAGACTTAGATATTTTCAGAACTTCCTTATTTTTAATCTCTCCCTACTGGTGAAAAATAACTCACATGTATTCTGTTCAAAAGCAGAACAATTTAAGGAGAGTGGATTTGAGTCTCATGGTAGCAAAATGCCTTCACTTAGACATAGTTAATGATTTTTGCCGTTTAAGTACAGAAAGAAAAATGAATACCTTTTTCATTAGCCACTACAATCTGATTATTGCCTGGCTGCTGCAAAGAAGAAACCCAAGTTCTCTTGCACAGTGTATTTATATATAACACATTTCACACATGTGAAATAGAATAATCCATGGACTGGCACTGCTTTGTGTTCATTCTTTAGCATTTATAACATATGCCTGTGACAACTAGAATTACAATGATTTAGGAAGATGGGATGAAATGACCTGCTTCTGGCCATTTTTTTTACCTTCTGTTTGCTGCTTTTCATTAGCTGTGGCATGTGAAAATTAGATGTATATGTCTGATATATTTTGCCCAAAATAAGAGTCCCAGAGTGAGTTCCTGGCACAGAGAAAGCATGAGCCCTCTGTAGCTGTGCATTGAATAAACAGTAAAGGATCAATATGTTGGTGATAAAGAAGCAATCTATTTCTTTATTGCCTATACTTTGTAAAATGTATTTTGGCTGCTCAGAGGAATTTTCTGCTGCTGCTTGTATCTTAGGTGGTTTCCTCATGGTTGAAATTGATAGGTATGTAGCCTCCATATAAATTAGGTATTAATATGCTATTTATAATTCCTGGGGCTTGGATTAAAGGGGTTAAACAAAGAGAAATTAAAGGCTATTATCATAGAAAACATTTCCTATGTTTTAAAATATGTGATCCTTTCCACAACTCTGCAGTGTACATCCATAATTTATAAAAGCTCCTTTGCTGAGGAAGGATGTGGGGGAATATTTTGAAATTGTAACATATTTGTAAATGTTAAATATCTAGCTCTTTTGCCCACTGGGAATCTAAGAATGTAGATAATCCATCTTTCCTGTTTACCACCATTATCACACATTCCACTCATTTTTTGAACATCTATGCTAATGCTGAGGGATGTACAGAGATGTTTAAGACACAGTTCCTGCCCTCAAGTTGCTGAGAACCTAGTAGGGGAAAGAAGCCATAGATACAAACAATGTTGATGGGAAGCATGGATGAAGGCCTCTAGTCTGAACTCTGCTTTAAATTGCATGACCTTGAACTTCATGTGTGTAAGTTTACTCATCTGCAAAATAAGGGCTATAAATATGAAATTTAAAACTATAGCTGAAATAAAAAAAAGAATACTGAAGCAAAAATCCTAAAAAAAAAAATGAAACCAAAGACTATTTATTCTGATTCTATGATATATACCATACAAATATATGGTCCATGACATTACTCTCTTTTTTGTTATTCATTGCTGGTTCTTTAGCACCTGTCATAGAAATTGGCACATAATAGGTGCTCAGTTGTTTATTGAATGACTGAATGGACATAGAACATGCTAAAGAAAGACTTAGAGACTCTTTCACACTCTGAATCACATTGTGCATGTCTCTATACAGTCTAAATTTAACTTATTTTGCAACTGTACCCAATGCCAACCCAAAATACCAATCCATAGGACATAGCTGCCATTTTCTCCTAAAATGAGTAAGGAGAGCTCATTTTAGATTGGATGATCAGTGAAGAGTTTATGGAGGAGATAGTGTTTGAAATGAACCTTAAAAATGTTTTTTCACAGGTAAAAATTTGGAATGGGGTACAGTTGAAGGCACTTTGCATCCATGGGAAGCTGTAGTATAGTGAGAAGAATATGGGACTTTGAGCTAGAAGACTTGAGTTCAAATCCAAGCTTTGCCATACACTAGTATGTATCCTTGGATAAGTCACTGGACTTCTCAAAGCCTCAGTTTCACCATGTATAAAATGGGGATGATGATACCAATCACTTGACAGGTTTGTTCTGAGGACTCAGTGAAATGGTACAGAGTCTATGATGACTTCTGATGAAGTGCTCAAAAATGTGAATCTGAAGGAGTAACAAAAATCAGAGAAGCATGGAGATAGAAAATGGAGGGTATGTCTATGGATTGTATTCTGGATTGGCTTTGGGTACAGTTGCAAAAGAAGTTAAATTTAGACTGTATAGAAACATGCGCGATGTGATTCAGGGTGTGAAAGAGTCTTTAAGTCTGTGTTGTATATATTGACTTTTCTTGAAGAGAAAAAAACAAGTAAAACTTAGGACTTTGGCTCATATCCAAAGTCTGTAACCTTCCCAACAGGCAAGGTTCATATTATTGTTCTTGTATATGAAGGAAGCCCTGACTGTGAGATTTACATTAAAGTCAATAAACATATATCCTGCTTCTGAGATGAGCACTGATCCGATAAGCAGCTTGTGTGTGCCCTCATTCATTAGCCTAAAAAGAGCATGGTTATAACGCCAAGTCAGAATGTCACAGTCTTCTGGTATTAATAAGAAATTAGCATGCAATGTGCAAATACTTAGACCAAAGATATTAGATGTGGAGTTGAGAGAAGAGTGGCCAGAGATGACTCCTAGATTTTGAGCCTGGGGGAAGGATTGTGCTATGAATGGACACAAAGTTGTCTTGAGGAGTCATAGTTTCTAAAGAAGATGTTGTATTTGCCTTAGATAATTTGAATTTGAGATGCTGCAGAAGTTGGTCTGTCATCAGCCAGTGGAGGAAGAATTTTTAGAGATAATGCTTTTCAGAGGCTCATTTGCATAAAGGCTATCTCTCTGATCCAGTTATTATGGCCCTTGATATTCTTTCTAAATAATAATAGCCAATAAACATTCCCTGTGTTACTATGTGCCAGGCATTGTTCAAAGTACTTTACATGAATTATCTCACTTAATCCTTGCAATAAAGGAGAGAATTAAAGATGGCAGACGAGTAAAGCCGCCAGCCAGAGTGTCTCCGCAAAAAAGACAGATTTTAGAAGAAAGCGGGAGAATTAAGCAAGCAGACAAGTATACATCGGAGGAGGGTCAGAAGGAGGGATACCTGAGACCATGAGAGACTCCACGGGAGGAGGTTGTGGAGGAGAACTGGAAGGAGAAAGCCCACGAGACGCTTGGAGACCAGCGACAAGGGTAGGTGGAGCTGCTAACTTTCCCCTCCCTTGCATCTCGGACTGCCAGTGGGCTCCTGGGCGGTTGGAGAGACCTAACACCAGCCCAGAGACGCTGCTGCCGGTGAGCGGTGAGCCTCTTGTGGCCATGGCACCAGGCTCCCAGCTCCCCCAGGACACCTCCCAGCCCACAGACTCAAGCCGATCGGCAGATGCCATATTGCTTCCTTCTCCCCTCCCCCTTCCCTACCCGCTGCTGCCGAGAGAGACAATTTAGCCACCACCCGGAGGCATCTCAAGGGAACAGGACCTTCCCATTTGGGGCCCTACAGCAGACTGAGGGGTACTCAGACTGTGAGCTCCCTATCCGCCAGCCCTCCCAGGCGCTG
>CAUYRT010061236.1:0-74506 GCA_963574885.1 Lepilemur ruficaudatus
CAGGAGTTCGAAACCAGCCTGAGCAAGAGCGAGACCTCGTCTCTACTATAAATAGAAAGAAATTAATTGGACAACGAAAAATATATAGAAGAAATTAGCTGGGCATGGTGGCGCATGCCTGTAGTCCCAGCTACTCGTGAGACTGAGGCAGTAGGATCACTTGAGCCCAGGAGTTTGAGGTTGCTGTGAGCTAGGCTGACGCCACGGCACTCACTCTAGCCCGGGCAGCAGAGTGAGACTCTGTCTCAAAAACAAAACAAAACAAAACAAAACAAAAAAAAACTCCTGGGCTCAAGCGGTCCTCCTGCCTCAGCCTCCCAAGTAGCTGTGACTACAGGGATGCACCACCATGCCCGGCTAATTTTTTCTACATAATTTCAGTTGGCCAATTAATTTCTTTGTATTTTTAGTAGAGATAGGGTCTCGCTCCTGCTCAGGCTGGTCTCAAACTCCTGATCTTGAGCGATCTTCCTGCCTCGGTCTCCCAGAGTGCTAGGATTACAGGCGTGAGCCACCGCGCCCGGCCTACTTTGATTTTTTGTAAGATTTTATGAAAATGCCCATTTGGGGTACAACATTTGTTAGAAAGAGTAGGTGGTGTAAAACATTCACACTACAGTTTTCTGTTAATCACTATCCAGTGTTAATTCTCTTTTGTTGTTTATGAGAAAGAACAGTCATGCTATCCATAGAAAAAGAACACTAAGTTGGGATAGTTTTGCAATAAGGATAGAAGGAAAAGATACATTCAGTTTTAAAGAAAAATAATATATCATAGATTTTTGTGAATAAATGGTGTAGGTTAGTCAGTGCACTACTTTATGAATGGAAACAGTTGTATAAAATGCAATAAGGTTTCTCAAAAGAAATAATTTATAACTCATTACAATTAACTCGAGAAGTTAGTTTAAAAGGACTTAGAAGTACCAGCAAGGAGGAAATGAAAAAAGTTTATAGCAATTGTTTGCTTGATGTTGGACAGTGTTGTACCTTTCCAGTCCCCTTTTACTCCTTTGTTAAATGTTAAAATATGGAATCCTGACAGTTAATTTTTTGATCAGGAAATAGGGTTTTTGCTATTTTATAAGAAATATTTTTGCTTTGTTCATAGGCTCTTCAGTCGTAGAGATCCAGAGGATGATGGAATGATGAAAAGAAGGGGAAGACAAGGTCCAAATGCCAACCTTGTTAAGACATTGGTTTTTTTCTTTCTAGAAAGTGAGGTTAGTTGTATTGTTTATTTTATACTTACATTCAAAAAATTTTGGAGAAGGGATTAAAATGAGGTACATCTTATCATCTTCCATGTAACACAGTAAATTTTAAATAGATTGGAGATATACTCATTCTATAAAAATCTTTAAAATATGCTTTCTACTTTTAGTAAAATCTTCAATAGGATTTATGTATAGTGCTGAGAATATGAATTTTGTAATCAGAAAAACCTGATAAATCAATTAGGCTCCTCTGCTTATAGTTTGTATAACTTTGGTTTAGTTACTTAATCTTTCTATCTTCAGTTTCCTATTTAAAAAAGATGGGTTATAAATTCTCAGATAACACTGAGATAACCTGTGTAAAACTTTTAACACACTTCTCAGATGTTGGTACCTGCTGTTATTTCTATTGTTGTAGATGTGGATTTACATAAGTCTCAAGTTGAAAAATCTAACCTGTTAATCAGATTTTGAGAGAGCTCAAAATATATTTTTGGTATTCATATCATGTATTAATTAGTGTTAGGGCCTTTTAATTTTCTAATTGTTTCTATAGATATATAATTGGTTTTTGAATATTGAATTGACCTATTCTACAACTTTGCTAAATTCACTTATTTAATAATTTTTTAATTAGACGCTTTAGGATTTTCTACAATATGTAATCAGGTTATTTGCAAATAAAGATAATTTTATCTTTTCCTTTCTAACATTTTTTCCATTTGTTTCTTGCCTTATTGAACTGCCTAAGAGTTCCAGTAGAATGCTCCTGATCTTATGGGAAAAGCATCCAGTATTTCAGCATTAATTACATTGTTACCTGTAGGTGTTATGTAGATAGTTATTATCAGATTGAGGATGTTTCCTTATATTACTTCTTTTGCTGAGAGGTTCTATCATGGATGGATGTTGAATTCTGTAAAATGATTTTTCTGCATTCCTTGAGATAATTGTTTTATTTATTTATTTTTATTTATTTATTTTTGAGACAGAGTCTTGCTCTGTCACTCTGGCTAGAGTGCCATGGCGTCAGCCTAGCTCACAGCAACCTCAAACTCCTGGGCTCAAACAATCCTCCTGCCTCAGCCTTCTGAGTTGCTGGGAATACGGGCGCGCTCTACCACGCTCAGTTAATTTTTTCTATTTTTAGTAGAGACGGGGTCTCGCTCTTGCTCAGGCTAGTCTCGAACTCCTGAGCTCAAGTGATCCCCCTGCTTTGGCCTCCCAGAGTGCTAGGATTATAGGTGTGAGCCACTGTGCCCGCCCCGATTGTTTTATTTTTATTCTTCATTATGTTAATGTGTTGAATTATGTGAATCAGTTTTTTGAAGGTTGTCTCAACTTTGCATTTCTAGGATAAACCCTACTTGGTCTATTCTCCTTTTTATATATTTCTGGTTTCAGTTTGCCAAATTTTGAGGACATTCCCTGTATGTTCATGAAGAATATTAGTCCATAATATTTTTCATTGTAATATCTTTGATAAGTGTTTGTATCATGTTTATAATCATCCCGTAAAATGAGTTGGGAAACAGTAGGGTCTTTTAAGCTTTACAGAATGAAGAGGATGATTTTCTTATATACTGGATTTACAAATAAACCTATATTTTATGTTTTTATTAACCATTATCATCCCCCATTTTGTTAAAATAAATTCATAGTATGTTTAAGAATTTAGTGGTTAACTGATGTAATATTAGGTCCAAATAAGCAGTATGTATACATATAATCTTTCATGTTAATATTTTAATGATATTGTGAAAAATGTTTAAAGATGCTACCTAACAAGGCTTACTTATACCCAGCAAACTAAGGCAGTTTCTTGTCTGTCCTTTCTTCCATTTGACCTGAAAAGACAGATCACTGTAAGAGTTTGTACATGGTGCCAACAAAGCTTCTATTCTTTAGAGTTAAGGCTAGTATACTATTTGTCTAAGAGCACATTGCTCTTTTTTAATTTTAGTTACATGAACATGCAGCATACCTTGTGGATAGCATGTGGGACTGTGCTACCGAGTTGCTCAAAGACTGGGAATGTATGAATAGCTTGCTGCTGGAGGAGCCACTTAGTGGAGAGGAAGGTAAGGATGTCTAATGACGGTATTTTTTTCTATCTAAACAGTTTTGAAAAAGCTCTTTACCTTTTTAGTGTTAACATAAGTAGTAAAAAGTCCTGCTTTGTGCATAGTTTTGTTTTTTTCATATATATGCATGAATCTCATGCTATGTAGAAAGGTGTAATTGCTGTCAACATTCTTTATTTTTTGTATCTGGGTTCATATTTTCTTTACTCAAATGTGTGGATACATAGTGGACAGCCATGGAATGCTGAGGGGTTTAGGAAGGTTTAACTTACTCTGATATTTTCTGTGATATAGTCATGAGATTTCCTTTAGTACCTTAGGTGAAATTCTATTCACAGGCAGAAGAAACTGTTATGTAATATTACAAGTGGCATATAGGGAGATGAAATAGGTTAACTCTTTCTAATTTTTTTCTTTTTAAGCACTAACAGACAGGCAAGAGAGTGCTCTGATTGAAATAATGCTTTGTACTATTAGACAAGCAGCTGAATGTCATCCTCCTGTGGGAAGAGGGACAGGAAAAAGGGTATGCCAATGTATTTTCAACATTTCTCCTTTTTCACTATCTTTTTTAAAAAGTCCTATTTTAACCATAGAACAAGAATTCTGGAATCTTATGTCTTATTTATCTGATGACCTTTGTTTATAAATACGTGTTAGAAGTAAATTTTAAAGCATTAGCAATTTGAAAAATTTGAATTCTTTCTATATGATAAGAGACTTTGTTAGTTACTGCAGGAGATACAGTGATTGATAGTTCCTGCCTTCAAGAATGAACGTAGTACACCATTTTAGAATCGTGCATTTCAGTGTTTTGGTTTATTCGTAGATTTGCTTTCTTTTTATTCTCATAGATAATAATTCTTCAAAATAGGGATATTCCTATTTCCTGGGATCAGATTTTAATGTATTATTGCAAAGAAACATGTATATGCAATTTACACTAACAATTCCATGCGTGTTTAAACTCTTCACTGTGAAGCACAAAAACACATTTTTATTTTGTGACCTAGAGCACATATATATATGTGTGTTTGTGTATAACTCAAAATTCACGAAGCGATACTGAAACTTATGTGATGCATTTTATTTGGTTTAAAAAATTTTTTGTTTTATTTCTGTTTTTTTAGTTGGCTTGTAGCCACTTACTATTTTGAATTTATAATTTATGTGTCATGGCTCACCTTCTGGGGCAAGCAGAAGTACTGCTCAATCCTATTATTATACATACACTCCTAAACTACATTTCCTATTCCTAATTGATCCTCCTTCCATTCAAAGAAAGAGTTGGTTAGTCTAATTGGATATTGATTTTCCCTCTGGGACTATTCAGATTTTTTTTTGATGTTTCAGGTGGCTTTGCTTTTTGGTAATATTTAAGTTATTCTCTTTTGTATCATTTTTAGGGTTAAAGTTTTACAGTAGAATTTTTTATGTCCGTTTAAAGTACAGTTTTATTTATTTTGTATGTCTTAATTAAAATTTGATTACTTAACACTGTTAATGGACTTAAATATTAATAAAAGTATTTATGTTACTTTAGGTGCTGACAGCAAAGGAGAAGAAGACCCAGTTGGATGACAGGACAAAAATCACTGAACTTTTTGCTGTAGCCCTTCCTCAGTTATTAGCAAAAGTAAGTTTGTGTCAGCATCATAGTGTTACTAAGAAATCATAGGATTTTTTTGGAATGCCTCACAGAATATGATGTTTACTTATCAGTTTGATGTTTTTAACATGATCTTTTTATTTCACAGTACTCTGTAGATGCAGAAAAGGTGACTAATTTGTTGCAGTTGCCTCAGTACTTTGATTTGGAAATATATACCACTGGACGATTAGAAAAGGTAAGGTTATTTGTGTATAAAAGATTTTGAAGAGAAATTGTTAGTTTAGTTCATCCCATCATACTCTTTGTATATATTTTTAAAATGTTTTCATAATATGAAAGGAGACCTCTATTTTATGTATCTTATGTATTTTAGATTAGTTCATTTTCGAGAGTGGTGCTAATGAGGCTTTCCTTTGCTTCATGCCCAAGCCATACCTCATTCTTAGTCACTATGTGACAATATCACTGGTCGTATATAGAGATTGAGGGTGAGTAACTGGATAATAACAGTTATAAAACAAAAGCAGCTTATTCATTGAACACTTTAACTGTGTTCCAGGAACTATTATAAGGTCTTTATGTGTATTAACATTCTTACCAAAGCCCTGTGAGTTAGGTAATATTATTCCTGTTAAACTTGAGAAAAATAAGTATGGAAGTATCAGTGTATTTAGTTACCACGACTAGAAAAACACTTTAAAATGTATGTTCTACGTTGTAGAGTTACATATGAAAATTTTCTTTGTGGTGGTATAGTGGTGCAGTCACTTTATGTGTATCATATATACCTTAATTTTTATTTTTAAAAAATTTATTTGGCAGCATTTGGATGCCTTATTGCGACAGATCCGGAACATTGTAGAGAAGCACACAGATACAGATGTTTTGGAAGCATGTTCTAAAACTTACCATGCACTCTGTAATGAGGAGTTCACGATCTTCAACAGAGTAGATATTTCAAGAAGTCAACTGATAGATGAATTGGCAGATAAATTTAACCGGCTTCTTGAAGATTTTCTGCAAGAGGTATATATATTTCAAGTATTTTGTTAGTTGGGCCCCTCCACTCCAGTAACCTAATTAGTCACCCAAGTATCAGGCTTGGTGATAGTCCCTAACAGTATATTATAAAGGTTCTCAGGCTTTTTATTCATTGAATCGTCAGGCTACTGTTACTCCTCCACCAAAATAGGAAAGTGGTAAGAATTTGTGATTTGGAGAAGGTGAGAACAAAACTAACATCTTTTTTAGTTTGAAGAAATGATCTGGGCCATTACCTGGGGCTGTTCTGGAATAGGGTGTTAATGGAACAGAAAAATTGAGCTAGATTAAAATGAAGTAGCCCCAAAAGGTAGGGTTTTTTTTCTTTTTCTTTTTTTTTAGTGTTTTAGCAGTGTTGCTAAGGAAAGGACATTATGGTCCTTGGTATTGTAAACCTTGATGAGTTATTGTTATAGCCACTGTCATTGTTGGAGTTTCTTGTGTTATGCTGTTGTATTTCCAAAGAGGCTTAGTGCATGGCACTTGAGTACAGTTGTGTTTTTATTGTGATTGTTATTTATTCTGGAAATATATATTTATAGTAAATTTATTTGAATAAAAAGTCATAATTGTCAAATTAATGCCTTTAGTCTTTTCCAAATCACATGTTTTTCTTTCTCTTTTTCTTTCTTTCTTTCTTTATTTTTTAGACAGAGTCTCACTGTGTTGCCCAGGCTAGAGTGCCATGGCGTCAGCCTAGCTCACGGCAACCTCAAACTCCTGAGCTCAAGAGATCCTTCTGCCTCAGCCTCCCGAGTAGCTGGGACTACAGGCACGTGGCACCGTGCCTGGCTAATTTTTTTTCTAGATATTTTTAGTTGGGCAATTAATTTCTTTCTATTTTTAGTAGAGACGGAGTCTCGCTCTTGCTCAGGCTGGTCTTGAACTCCTGAGCTCAAAGGATCTGCCCGCCTTGGCCTCTCAGAGTGCTAGGATTACAGGCATGAGCCATCTTTTTCTTTCTTTCCTTCCTACCTTCCTTCCTTTCTTCCTCCCTCCCTCCCTCCCTCCCTCCCCTCCAGAGTGCAGTGGCATCATCATAGCTCACTGCAACCTCAAACTCATGGGCTCAAGCAATTCTCCTGCCTCAGCACCACCCCCCCCGTGGCTGGGACTGCAGGCACACACCACCACACCTGGCTAATTTTTCTATTTTTTTTGGGGGGGGGTGGAGTCTTGCTATTGCTCAGGCTGGTCTTGAACTCCTGGCCTCAAGCAGTCCTGCTGCCTTGGCCTCTCATAGTGCTAGGATTACAGGCATGAGCCACCAGCCCTGGCCTCCAAATCACTTTTATCATTAATGCTGTGAAAGTCATATGGACTTTGTAATATGTTTTATCAATTACTCGTTTAACCTTTTTTGGCATATGATGTTAATCCGGGCTTATTGGGTTTTACTAATTGGAGGTTTGTGCAAATATGTTGATGTACAATGATCATATTCTCCATTAAATTTTTAATGGCTCTACTCTTGGTTGAATATGATTGTGATTAGGACAAGTTAATTTAAAATCAAGCAATGGTTTCTTAATTAAGTTTAATTGCTTTGTAGAAGAATTAAAGTTTAAAAACAAGTACGCTTTTGTTTTGAGAGACCTGGTGTTCAACAGGGTAGTTTCAGTAGTGCTTAAACAATTTTATGTTTCCCGTAGTAAGATTTTATAACATTTTTCAAAACTTAAGTTACTCTTAACTAGAAACTATATTAACACACACTGATACATATTAGTTCAAAAAGGACTAGCATATCTAGTCATTATAGGTTTTTTCCCACCATTTACTTGTGATTGGTCTCATATCTTTCTGAAGATATGTGTAGGGTTTGATAAAGGTCTTTTCCTTTAGGTGTTGTCTTTATGATCTCTTGCTTGTCATGTACTGTATTTTTCCTTACTGTCCTTGTGCATTTATTACTGTGAAACAGTTGGTATCTTCAGAGTTCTGTGTCAAGGTTTACTTAAAAAGGGAGAAGAATGTCATTCCATTTTTCTCTCTTGATAATAATGTTCCTGTAATAACAACCTTGGATTGACTCATTATCTCAGCCATATTGCCATAAATTTTACTACATCTTCGGTATTAAATGACAGAGTTAATTTGTGGTTTTTATATTATTATCATTATTATTTTTATTTTAAGAGAGTTTTGTTCTATTGCCCAGGCTGAAGTGCAGTGGTGCGATCATAGCTCACTACAGCCTCGAACTCCTGGGCTCACGGGATCTTCCTGCCTCGGCGTCCCGAGTATGTGGTACTACAGGCACATGCCACCATGCCCAGCTAATTTTTAAATTTTAAATTTTGTAGAGACAGGGTCTTGCTATGTTGCCCAGGCTAGTCTTGAAATCCTGGCCTCAGTTGATCCTCCCTCCCTGGCCTCTCCAAGTTCTGGGATTACAGGCATATATTATTCTTTATTTTTCAAGGTGGTATCACTATTTTGATATCCTAGGAGTTCTTACTTTGTTGGTTCCTAATGTCTAATTAATATCCATAGGGCGAAGAACCTGATGAAGATGATGCGTATCAGGTATTGTCAACGTTGAAGAGGATTACTGCTTTTCATAAGTAAGTCGAATCTTAAAGTTTCTGATTTCTTGAAAGTATATAAAAATGGAAATCAACTTGCATGTTTTATGGCTTACAATGTTAACAGATTCTAATACACATTTATTTTTTGTTGTGGGAGTATGTTAAAAAGTTTACTATATTTACTTTAACACTCAAGTTCAATTGTGATTTAGGGCCTGCTTTTTAATATAATTTAATTCTCTTTTTTTACAGTGCCCATGATCTTTCAAAGTGGGACTTGTTTGCTTGTAATTACAAACTTTTGAAAACCGGAATTGAAAACGGAGACATGCCTGAACAGGTTTTTATTTATTTTCAAGTTACATATTTAACTTCGAGAAACAAAGTCTTGTGACTTTTCAAGTTTAACTGTCTTCTTTTGGTTCTTTTTACAGATTGTTATTCACGCACTGCAGTGTACTCACTATGTAATCCTTTGGCAACTTGCTAAGATAACTGAAAGCAGCTCTACAAAGGTTTGTGGTGGTTTAGTAGTGTTTTTATTAGATATAATATCATTAACAGTTTTTAGCAAAATTATACATTTAGCAAGACCAGTTATTTAAATGAAATGTTGCTTGTTTCTAATCTACTGTTTATGAACATGTACCTTTAAAAAATAGTCCTGTTTGTAGTTTGATGTATATTCAGTGGAAGAATGGTTTGTTTCAAGGTATGATTTTTTAATTAAAAGTTGTTCTCATTAGCAGGTGCCATAATTTATGGCTTTCCATATTCCCAAAATTGGTGACCCAAAGCCTTTGAAACAAATAGTTAATAAGCCACCTGCCCCTAGATCATCTTATACCTTGGTATTTTTTTGCAATCACTTTATTCTTATTCAAGATCTCTCTAGTAATGTCCCAAATTCATGATAAGCCATTTTCTGATTGAGTATATTTTCTGATTGAGTATATGTGCTAGCTTACTAGTACCAAAACCTTTAAAGCTTTACTCACAGTGGCAATCCTTCATGTGTTTAGTGATTTAACTAAACAGGACTGCCTTTTCCATTTGTAAATTAGAAGCTTAAACATTGTACTTGTAGTAGTAGATGTTGCCTTAAATGTTATTTGGGCTCATTTTTATAAATATTAAGCAGTTTCTGATAGTTACAATTTTAGTTGTTCATAGGTATTTTCTTCAAAAGAGAATCCTTTTGATAATAAGTTTATGTTGCCTAAACCGATAGAATAACGTTACATGCTTAAAATTTCTCTGCGCTTTTAAGGTTTTGTTGTATCTATAAATGGTTTTTTCCTCTCAAAATCTATATAGTATTGTTAAAATTGTGTACTTTTTCACACTTAGGAAGAAGTTTATTTAACTAAATATTAAGCATATAGTAGGAGCAGTGACCATATTAACATATATGGTTGCTCACCTATGTTAAAAGTTAAAAATTAAAATGGGGGGAAAGGCAAAACTTTCAGTACAGGAAAATGGTGAATAGATTATTTATGTAAAGCTTGGTTGAGTTTTCACCCGATGTTATCTCCAATTTAAACCTGTTTTTAATTTAACTTTTCTATTACTTATACCAAATATGTAGTGATAGTCTGTCATTTGGCATCCAGTATCATAAGATGGGCCAAAGATTATAACTTAAAGTAAGTTCATGTGATTGATCTTTGTAGAATCATTTTCTATTTTAAATAAACTGGTAGCTTTGTGCAGTGGCAGTATTGTAGACAATGAGGTTTATCCGAGGCATGATTATTGCTAACTGAAAACTTTTCCCAATACCCCACCCTGACGACTTGCAGTATAGTCAGCACTGGCAATTTTTGATGGTCCCTACGGGGACTGAATAAAAAAAAAAAAAGTAAATAAACTGGTAAATATTTAGAAAAAGAAAAGTTGTAAATTTAAGAGACAATTTAAACTTTAGAGTGGTATCACAAAACTGATTTTTGCCACTCTGTGAGTTTTTAAAAAGTACAACCAGTATCCTTCAAACGACAAATGGAAGCTGCCATCCCTTTTGTATTAATTACTTTCTTCCATTTGTGAGTTGTCCCCCCTTCGGATAATAAAGTAAGCATGGAGCATAAATCTTTACTCTTTAAGTTCTGAGCTAGTGGCTTTATTAAAGATAGCCATATATAAGATTTTTCATTCTATAGAACCCAGACCACCTAGGATATTACCCATTAATGCACCTGATGTTTTTAAGGCTGAAATTTGGTGAGATTTGTAAGAAAAATGATCTTTCTTTTGTTTCTTTTCTGGTAAATTATGTAAGAAAAAATATAAATCAAATGCACAAGTAAAGTTTAGCCTTCTCTCTCTCTCTCTCTCTCTCTCTCTATATATATATATATATATAAATATATATATAAAAGATAACGTTTTGTGTAATTTAAAGCATTTTAAAGAAATACTAAATGAGTTTTTTTTTCAATATTTAAAAATGTTCATGTTCAATTTTTTCAAGGAGGACTTACTGCGTTTAAAGAAACAGATGAGGGTATTTTGTCAGATATGTCAGCATTACCTGACCAACGTGAATACTACTGTTAAGGAACAGGTTAGTAATTACTATAGATAGTAACGTTTTTGTAAGGAACCTTCATAAAATCTGAACTAATTAGAAAATTTAAATAATACTAAGAGTGAGTAAATGAGAAATATCTTGCATCTGTCCATGTACATACCATGCTAAAAAATGTTAACCTATTGAGCTTGTACATAATAACATTGATTAGTTTCATATGGAGTTTATAATTTCATTAAAGGTTACGCTCATGTTACAGTTGTTCTGTGTTGTTGTTTCCTTATGACACACATGGTAAATAGACACACACATTTATACAAATTATAGATGTATGAAATTATAAAAGTCATTCCTAGAAACAACTTAATATAGCAAATTTTCTTCCAGGAGGAAAGGTCCATAAAGTTTTGTCATCTCTGAGAATATTATCAGGTGCTGACATTGTTGCCCATCCTGATGTTTGCATGGACCTTGTCTGAAATAAAAATTTTAATCACTTGCCTGTCTTCCATGTATTACCTTCCCACTTCATATGCCTTCATGATTCCATTACTGTCAGCCATCTCAATTCTGGAAATAGACTGTTACCTGGTTTGATCCTGAGATTAAGATTGTGTTTAGTTCTAATTCCATAATTAAGAGGATAAACTGCATTGGAAACATGCTTTTAAATGATTTTATGGGAGTATGTTTTGATAATGATTTTTTTATAAGAAATATTATGGTATAGTCAAAATGCTTATGGTGATTTCAAGATTTTTTAAAAAACCATTTCATCCGGCTTAACCTTTGTTTATTGGGGTAGAATTCTAGTAGTCACCCCAAGTGCTATTTTCAGAAGCTGTGGTATGTTGAGTACTATTTTAGTTCAGAGTGTTGTTCAAATATACTAACCCTTTTGTCACTTGTCCTTATTTCATTTTAAAATAGCAAAACTAATTTTAATAAAATATATTTGGATTTTTATAGTTAAAAATTTGCATTCAATGCCCTACTGTTAGTCTCTTGTTTCTTTTTTTTTCTTTTTTTTTCTTTTTTTTAAATTAAATTTTTTTCTTTATTGAAGTGTAATTTACATATCATGTCTTTACTCCATTTTAAGTGTAAAATTAAATGGTTATTAGTAAATTTACTAAGTTGTGCAGCTATTCACATAAATCAGTTTTAGAGGATTTCCTACTCCCTATTGAGACCCCTAATACCCATCCCCAAATACATTTCAAGCATGCCCCTCCCCTTCACAGTGCTCACCACATCTCTTGGATGTGGATCTACCCCCCACTCCCCAAATCCCTAGTTAACACTACCACCATTTAAGCACCATAGTGTTAATCAGTCAGTACCAATATCTTGTTTCTTATTTCATAGTCTCTCTTGTCCCTACCATACATATATGTTTGAGCACATATAAATTAGAGGATCTTCAATGGCCAAGATGCTGTTAACTGAATTTTGCATTTTTCTTGCAAAAATATGAAGTATATTGCCATAACTATTGCATTGCTGAATTCTCTCCAATTTTAAGTATGTAGTTTTGAACTATAGCAATAAAAGGTTTGGAACTTTAATTTTCATCTCTACAATTGAGGTGAAAGAAACAAGATTTCTGATGATAGTAAATTGAGTTTAGATTCAAATGCTTAGAATTGGATTTTAATGGAGTATGTACAGATCCAAACCTAATGCACAAAATATTACTTTTATTTGCATGTGCCACCAGGATAGTTGGCATAATGTTCCCTATTTTTTGTAGCATTAATACACAATCTTTATTCAGGCTTTGAGATTATTTGGTTGTTAAATAGCTTGTGTGTCAATCTTCCTAATAACTTCCAGGAATATGCCCTGGTCAGCTTGACCTGCCAGTTCACCTAATTAGTAAATATCATCATACTTAACACTTTATATCCTCAATTCTGTATGTTACAAATTTTAATAGGTGCACATTACAATTATAGTAGTAAAATAGGAGAAGAGACTGATTGGAGGAGTAAAAGCAAAAAATAAAGAAATAATGTGGTTAGTTGCCAAAGGCAAAAGTGTTGATAAGATCTGCTTTGCAATCTGTGTTATATGTCTTTCCATCAATGGTCTTCCTTTAAATATATTTTCCAATTGACTTTGTGACCCCAAAATTCTATTTTCATTACTCCTTTCAACAGATAATTTTTTCCGCTTACCTTTTGACTAATTTTTATCATTAGTTGACTCCATTTAAAACTCTTGGTAGAGTTTTCACTAAGCTCTTTGAGACATAACTTCAACTTTATGTTTTTTATACTTCAGGTTTACTTCATGAGTAGCAAGCAGGCCTATACCTGGTTGTTTTCTTGACTTAATCAGTATGCATGTTAACAATGAGAGTGCTTAAAAAGCACCATAGGCTTTGTGACCTCTATTGTTATACTCATCTCCTTGATGTTTTTTTCTTCCATAGAATAAAGAATGGTTCCAAGTTTATACATTATTTCATATTTGAGAATGAATACCTTGAAGCATTGTGGTATAGTGCACAGTATGGGAAATTGAGTCAAAACTTGAGTTTGAGTCCTGACTACATTCCAGTGTTAACACACTGTACAAGTCACTTAACATTGCTGAAAATGAAGAATATTTGTGAAGTTACTTTGCAGTTAGTAAAGCATTATGCAAATATTGGTAGTTGTTACAGAAATTATACTTCTCAGATTTAAAGTCTTAAGAAAGGCCGGGCGCGGTGGCTCAAGCCTGTAATCCTAGCACTCTGGGAGGCCGAGGCGGGCGGATCGCTCAAGCTCAGGAGTTCGAAACCAGCCTGAGCAAGAGCAAGACCCCATTTCTACTAAAAATAGAAATTAATTGGCCAACTTAAAAAAAAAAATATATATATATATATATATATATATATAAATTAGCCGGGCATGGTGGTGCATGCCTGCAGTCCCAGCCACTTGGGAGGCTGAGGCAGAAGTATTGCTTGAGCCAGGAGTGTGAGGTTGCTGTGAGCAAGGCTGACGCCACGGCACTCTAGCCTGGGCAACACAGTGAGACTCTGTCTCAAAAAATAAAAATAAAAATAAAAAAAATAAAGTCTTAAGAAAATATTAAACATTGATTTTTTTTTCTTAAGCGTTTCAAATATAGAAAGTTAGATTCTGTTTCTGTGTTTCATATATATATGTTATTTGTGTCTATTGGTAAAAAACTTCAGGTTATAGCATGCTTTTCTTTTTTTTTTTATAATAGGCCTTCACTATCCTGTGTGATATTTTGATGATCTTCAGCCATCAGATTATGTCAGGAGGGCGTGACATGTTAGAGCCTTTAGTTTATACCCCTGATTCTTCGTTGCAGTCTGAGTTGCTCAGCTTTATTTTGGATCATGTCTTCATTGAACAGGATGATGATAATAATAGTGCAGGTAATTTTATTGCCATCTTTTTCTTAAATCTGTGTGTCCATCATAAAATTTAAGTAACAATAATGTACCTTTTTGCACTGCATTATATTTTATCCTTAAAATGTGAAGTACACATATATGTTCTAGCATACTTTTGTTCATTACTTATCATATTATAAACAAAGTATGAAATCACAGAATATAGGCTTTCAAGTCAGTTCTCTGCTTCTCACTAGCCCTGAGCCTGTTTTTCTAATTTGTAGCTATCTTATAAAACTGTCAGAATTAATTAAAATTGAGCAAAGTGACCAGTACAGTACCTGGACATACATCATAGGTACTCAATATTTACTCCCTCTTCCCCTTATTTGTTGGTAATACCAATATTCAGGTAATTTGAGAAGAACTTTTTATTGTATAATTGTATCACATAGGTTTTTATATTTTGTGAACATTAAGCAATGTGATTTCTGAATGTTAGAAAGATGTTCGAAATTGTTCTGTAAAAGTCTGGGGCAGTACAGGATGTTTACAGGAAAATAATCAAACCAGTCTCACCTAGTGTTAAATTACTCTTCACAGTCTAATTGCATACACACCCTAGTTGCCTTACTTGAACATGAAGTCATGGAAAAACAAGTAGTATTTGGTCACTTCTTTCTGGGTTTATTTTTAATTTAAAGTTATTCTTGAAGGAAATTACAACATCAGCATGTATATATCCATACTAATACATCATGGCATGTCAGGTTCTAAATAAACATACATAATTCTAGGCATGGCCAGGTGTGGTGTCTCACGCCTGTAGTCCTACTACATTGGGAGGCTGAGGTGGGAGGATCACTTGAGTCAAGGAGTTCAAGACCAGCCTGAACAACATAGTGAAACCCTGTCTCTACAAAAAATAGAAAAATTAGCTGGGTGTGGTAGTGCACCTGTAGTCCTATGTACTTGGCAGGCTGAAGCAAGAGGATCGCTTGAGTCCAGGACTTTGAGGTTGCAGTGAGCTATGATGATGCCACTGCACCCTCTATTCCTAGCCATGAAAAAAGAGTGAGACCCTGTCTCAAAAAAAAAAAAAAAAAAACATGATCTGTAGCTTATTTTTAGCGATAAAGAATTTTGTGCTCACATACTAAAAACTTACCCAGAACATAATTGAGAAACCCAGAGTAGCCAAAACAGTTTTCAAAATCCATGTAGTAAAGTTTATATACTTTCAGTTAAGGCTTTATTCATAACATTGATTTGACAAACATTTATTGATCAGCAGCAGTATACTAGATGCTATGGATATTAAAAAAAATGAGGCAGGGTCTCTTCAAGAATTAAATTCAAATGGGAAGGACGTCTAAAAACAAGTAGTTATAATGCAATCTGATAAGTAACGGAGGCATGTACAAAGTGTTACGGGCATGTAGAGGAAACTGTAACTGGTCTACAGGGCTTGAAACATCTTTGAGAGAAGCCTAACATTTGAAATGCACCCAAAAAATAAGTAGGACTTTTTAAAACTTCTATGGGAAGGCATAGTTGCATTCTAAAACCTGATACAAAATAAAGTGATACATAATCCTTTTGTTAATTGGGGACTGCCTCAGCTTCATTTAGACCATGGGACTATGGGAAATTGAATGAGAATATGCTTGCCAGCACTTCTGAGTTTCCTAGGAGCTTCCTAGAATTACCCACAGAGTGTTACCTCCTTGGACTTTGTGTTTTATATTTACACTTTTACAATGAAATATAATCTAGCACTACGAAAACGTATAAAATATAACAGATTTCTTATATCCACTCACCAGTCTTTGTCAGATTTAGCTATATTTGTTTCGGATTTTTTAAAGAAATAAAGCATAGTTATAAAGGACCTCATTTTTATCCTTCCCCTATCCCAGTACTCTTCCCCCCTTTTCTCTAAATATAACAGCTATCCTAAATTTGCTGTTTATCACACCTTTGCATTTTAATTTTATTTTACTAGGTATTTATGTATCTGTTAACAATATATATTTTCTGTTGCTAATTTCCACATAAATGGTATCATTGAAACTTTCGTGACTTGCTTTTGAGTTAACATTTTTGAGATCTTTCAGTGTTGACATGTGGCTATACATAATTTATTCATCTTAACTGCTGAATATTATGTGATATGAATTATTTATCTATTTTCCTATTGTTGGACATTTAGGTTGCTTCTACTTTTTACCCAGTTAAAATAATGTTAAAACAGTTACTCCAATGTTTAAGTCCTTGAGCACATGTGCAAGTGCTTTTCCAGTATATACCCAAGAGTGGAATCACTGGATTATATAGTGTATGTGCGTCTTAAACTTGATCACATGTTGCCGAAGTGGCTGTATTGTTTTATCTTCCCTCCAGTAACGTGTGACAGTTTCCATTGTTATACATCCTCATCTCATGCCTGGTATTATAGACCCTTGGATATTTGATTTGTTATCCCACATAAGATTAGAAAGGGGGAGTAAAATAGGGAATGCTTCTAAAGGTGGTAAACTGAAAATACATAATAATATGAGAGCTGACACTTTATGAAACACCCAATGAGTTGGGCACTTCTCTGTGTTCTTTAATCTCTGCATGAGAAACAGTGGCTAATTTTTGGTAAGCAAGAAGTGGAGGAAAATAAAAAACAGAGCTTAAAAACTCTAACATCATCGGATAATTTAGTCTGTTGGGGGAAATGGTCTGTATACCTCTAGTTCCTATAAGCAGTACTAAACACTGATTGGAAACAATATCATGTAGAAATCATTCGTTACAATGACAGATTCATTGAGAAAAGGTTAGTGTGTATGTATATATTCAGTGTAACCCTTTTAAAGAGTAAATAATATGTTTTCAAGTTTCTAAGCAAATGGCCTTGACATCCTGGGACATCCACTTGTGCTAAAACTTTTTCTGATGGTCTGTCTTAAACAAACTCATATTCTTAAAATTTGGTTTGAATTTCCTAGCAGTTATCAAGGATTACCAGAGCAAGCTAAATAATTAATTAAATAACTAACTAACTAAAAAATAAAAGAACATTCATATTTCATACAAAATATTTTTTTATATTAAGGATCTTACATTGAAGATCTGATAGAATATGCACAGACGGTTCACAAAAGAGGAATTATAAATGGCTAATAAGCATGCAGAAAAATTTTAACTTCACTTGATAACCAAAGAAATGTAAATTAATGAGATGGAGTTTTTTTGTTTTTTTGTTTTTTTAAGTAATTTCATTTGTGAAATCTGTCCAGAGGAAAAATTTTTACACGGCTTTTTATGTAAGAAGGCTTCATCACAGTTTTATTTACAGTATCAAATAATTAGGAACAGTCCTTTGGCAGTACTTGAAGGCTGCAGTGGGGCTTCCCTGACTATGAATTTGAAAATAAGTCTGTTCTCCTGAGAACTGAATGTCAGAATCTCACATGATGGATCAGAGCGGAAATATGTGAAGTTATCCTAAAACGACAGAATGGTTTTTAGGCTGGCCTAACTGAATATATTTAGTATGTATAAAGGAAGAATGTGTCAGCAAGAGATAGGGGTGAGGTAAGGTAGGATCATCCTTGGCAGGGATAGCAGAATTTCTGAGGTTGGCTGCATTCAGGAAAGAAGCAGCCTTAAGCAACATACATTGAATATGCAGATGTCATTGACAAACTACCTGTTAAAGAATTATATGAATGTATTAGGCAAGCTTAACCTGACTTCACTAAACATCAGTTCCTCTGACTCAACTCCATTTGTTCCTCTTCCATGTTTACCAAGCAACCTTCTGATTATTATTTGATGTCACAAAAATTAGGTCTCTTGGAATAAATTACAAATGGTTATAATTTTTAATTTAAATGTTTTTTCCGTTTTAAAATTCTCCAATAAAAAGATGTTTTATAGTGAGAATTAAAAATAACATATTGTTGAAGTGTAAAGTACAAGATGGCTTAATGTTTGGGACTTTTTTCCCCAGATGGTCAGCAAGAGGATGAAGCCAGTAAAATTGAAGCTCTGCACAAGAGGAGAAATTTACTTGCAGCATTTTGTAAGCTAATTGTATATACTGTGGTGGAGATGAATACAGCCGCAGATATCTTCAAACAGTATATGAAGGTAAAGTTGAAACATGGATAACAAGATAGTTTTAAAATGCTTAAAAGATAATGTAAGACTGGGATTTATGCTTGGTTGCCATTGAACTTTTTTTTCCTTTTTTTGGTTCAACCCTAACAATCCTGGAGCCATTGAATTTTCTAAATAATAAATTATTTTTGGCCAGGTATGGTGGCTCACGCCTGTAATCCTAGCACTCTGGGAGGCCGAGGCGGGAGGATTGCTCAAGGTCAGGAGTTCAAAACCAGCCTGAGCAAGAGCGAGACCCCGTCTCTACTAAAAATAGGAAGGAATTAATTGGCCAACTAAAAATATATAGAAAAAATTAGCCGGGCATGGTGGCGCGTGCCTGTAGTCCCAGCTACTTGGGAGGCTGAAGCAGAAGGATCGCTTGAGCCCAGGAGTTTGAGGTTGCTGTGAGCTAGGCTGATGCCACAGCACTCTAGCCCAGGCAACAGAGTGAGACTCTGTCTCAAAAAAAAAAAAAAAAGAAAAAAGAAATGAAAAGAAAAAATTAGCCGGGCATGGTGGTGCATGCCTGTAGTCCCAGCTACTCGGAAGGCTGGGGCAGAAGTATCGCTTGTGCCCAGGAGTTTTAGGTTGCTGTGAGCTAGGCTGACGCCACGGAACTCTTCCCCAGGCAACAGAGCAAGACTCTGTCTCAAATAAATAAATAACTTTTTTCCCAACCTGCTCTGGTAAATTACTTTTCTAATATAAAATAATTCTATTTAAAATATTTAATACATGCAGTAGCATTGTCTTGTACTTCAACTCTTCCAGTTAGTAGACATTTTGGGTTTATTGTATTCGTTTGCATTTGGAATATTGGAAACGGCCTCTCCTACCTAGGTTAACTCTCATAATTAGAAATTGCATTTCTGATTTATTCTAAAGTAACAGTTTTTTGTTTTTTTGTTTTTTTGTTTTTTGTGACAGAGTCTCACTGTGTTGCCCAGGCTACAGTGCCATGGCGTCAGCCTAGCTCACAGCAACCTCAGACTCCTGGGCTCAAGCAATCCTTCTGCCTCAGCCTCCCAAGTAGCTGGGACTACAGGCATGACCACCATGCCCAGCTAATTTTTTCTATATATATTTTAGTTGGCCAATTAATTTCTTTCTATTTTTTTAGTAGAGACAGGAGTCTCGCTCTTGCTCAGGCTGGTCTTGAACTCCTGACCTTGAGCGATCTGCCCGCCTTGGCCTCTCAGAGTGCTAGGATTACAGGCGTAAGCCACCACACCCAGCCAAGGTAACAGGTTTGTGTCCTTTCTCTACTTGATGTAGCATTAAGAAGTGTTCTTTTAGGAGTCAGGAGACCTGGGTGGTATTTTCAGCTTGGTTATTATATATCTTGTGACCTTAAGTAATTCGATGCCTTTTTGCATCCTGAGTTTCTTCATCTCATCTGCTATGGATAGCTAAGGTTCTTTTTGGTTCTCTAAGTCTCACTTGATTCAGAATATGTTATTCATAATTTTCCTAAATATATGTGAGATCCTCTAATTTTGAAGTATTTCTACATATATGTAGAAATATTCTACATATAAAATTTCTACATGTATGTATATGTAGAAAAATATTATTAATTATACTAACAGAATGTGACCAAATATGGTAAGATAGTTTTTAAAATCCTTTCTGAAGTAAAATCTAATTATAAGTATAAAACTTTTTAAAGCCTTTGCTTTAAGAAATTATATATATATCTATATATGTACATATATATATATATCAAAACCAAGTTAGTCATTTCTTTGTAATATTTTGCTACATGAAAGAATTCTAGTACTACTGAAAATTATTTTGGAATTTCAAACATTTGGCATGATAATTGTTAGTTTATTTAGAAGACTGAGGTTGCTTATGAAGTTATTTCACAAATTTGAAACTTAGATTTAGGTATTCTAGATTAAAGTCAGTTTTATTAATAGGAACATGGTTATTCTATTTTCTCTGATAGTTATATGTGTATTTTCAAATACAATCTCAAATTAGAAAAAACGTTCATGTACAATGCATAATGTAAATGTCATGCACAATAAGTTTTCTTTTAAACGGGGTTTATGGCTGGGTGTGGTGGCTTGCACCTGTAATCCTAGCACTTTGGGAGGCCTAGGTGGGAGGATTGCCTGAAGCCGCCAATAGTTCAAGACCAGCCTGGGCCACACACAGTGAGACCTTGTCTCTACAGAAAGTTCTGAGAGTAACTGTGATTATATTCATTGTCTTAATAGTTCACAAAGAGAACTTTGTTTATATCTTTTGTGTTACTTCTGAAAATCTGCATAACCCAATTATTGTTTTATTCTGTACCTCATTTATTTAAAACCAACTCTGGAACTTTATGTGATTGGGTCTTAATTGGTTGGTATGCCTGAACTTACAGAAGTTAGGGATTATGTGCTTCGAAATGATCTTAAAGTTTTGGTAACATTAGTTCCTGTTTTGTAAGGCATAATTTCAGCCAAATATGTACTTTGTGAAATGTTTACATGACTAACCTAAAATTCTTATTGTCCGATAGTTTTAATATATAAAGCACTAATTTGTGTAAATTTCTTTTCTAGTATTATAATGACTATGGAGATATCATCAAAGAAACAATGAGTAAAACAAGGCAGATAGACAAAATTCAGTGTGCTAAGACCCTCATTCTCAGTCTGCAACAGGTAAGACATTAAGAGTACCAGCGTTAGGTAACATAATTAACACTTAATAATTAGCAGAATAAGGTAGCAGTTGGAACCAGGCAAAGGATGTATAAAAGTAGAAATATAAAATATTCAGCCTCACTAATAGATAAAAAAGTGCAAGTGAGATAGATCATTTTTTGCTTTCAGACTGTCAAGATTGGCAAAACCTATACCTGTCTAAGGTATGGAGGAAATAGATATGGTAGGCAGTTTGGCAATATATTCGAAAACTTGTAATGTATGTAATGTCAGTAGTAGTTAACTTGCTTTGGTAGATTTCATGTGAATCTTACTTTTTTCTCTATTTCCAGACTTTAGTGAGCATATATGAATTTTTTATAACTAAAACACAACCGTCCTTTTCATTTTGGCAGTGGCAAGGCAGGTTTAATTAAGTAAAATTATTTGCCTAGTGTGCTTTTGTCTTTGGAGACAAAATTTGCATGCAACACATAATCCAGCCAATTACAATTTGATAAACTTTCTTGCATTTTAGAAATGTAAGTATGAAAGTTCTTAATTTCATTTGCAAATCTGAATATTCCTTGTTAAAATTAATAAAATTTAAAAGGTTTTAAAGGTAGCATTTAAATATTTAATAACTTTTGCTATAAAATAATTGCTAGCTGTAGAAAATTTAGAAAATATAAGAAATGGAACAAATACAAGTTATCCTTAATGTTTTCACTTAACAATAACCTTTTTATTTTTTAATAGCCTTCTTAGTCTTTTTTATGCCTATGTGAAATCTTAATTTTTATAAAAATTAAATTACGTTGTATATTCTATTTTGCAAGTCTGCATTTTAATATTAATAAACCCTGAATACATTCATGCCATTAAATAATGTCCTTAGCATTTTATTTTGTGAGCAGCAGGGGCTTATTTTTTTCCTCCGTCTTTATTAAGGTATGATTGACTAATGAAAATTGTATATATTTACAGTATACAATGTGATGTTTTGATATATGTATACATTGTGAATTGACTAAATTGAGCTAATTAACATATACATTATCTCACTTTTCTTTTTTTGTGGTAAGAACATTTAAAATCATCTCTCAATTTCCAAAATATAACATAACACATAATTTTTTTTTTTTGAGACAGGGTCTCACTCTGTCACCTGGGCTAGAGTTCAGTAGTGTCACCATAACTCAATGCAACCTCAAATTTCTAGGTTTTAGCAATTCTCAGCCTCCCAGGTAGCTGGGAATACAGGCGCATGCCACCCTGCCCAGCTAATTTTTCTCTTTTTTGTAGAAACAGGATCTTGCTATGTTGCTCAGGCTGGGCTTAAACTCCTGGCCTCAAGCAATCCTCCTGTCTTGGCCTCCCATAGTGCTAGGGTTACAGGTGTGAGCCACAGCACTCAGTCCATTATTCTTAACTATACTTACCATGTTTTATGATAGATCTCCAGAATTTATTCATCCTGTTCTACCCTACCGAAACACTGTACGCTTTGACCAACATCTCCTCTCGCCGACTCCCAGTGCCTGGCAACCACCGTTCTCCTTTCTGTTTCTATGAGTTCAACGTTTTTCGATTCTACATAGAAGTGATATCATGTGATAGTTGTCCTTCTTTGCCTGGCTTATTTCATATCACGTAATGTTGTCCAGGTTCATCTGTGTTTTCACAAATGACAGGATTTCCTTCTTTTTAAAGGCTGAATAGGCCGGGCACGGTGGCTCACACCTGTAATCCTGGCACTCTGGGAGGCCATCGTGGGCGGATCGCTCAAGGTCAGGAGTTCGAAACCAGCTTGAGCAAGAGTGAGACCTTGTCTCTGCTATAAATAGAAAGAAATTAATTGGCCAACTAAAAAAAATATATATATATATAGAAAAAATTAGCCAGGCATGGTGGCACATGCCTGTAGTTCCAGCTACTTGGGAGGCTGAGGCAGAAGGATTGCTTGAACCCAGGAGTTTGAGGTTGCTGTGAGCTGGGCTGGCGCCATGGCACTCACTCTAGCCCAGGCAACAGAGTGAGACTTTGTCTCAAAAAATAAATAAATAAAAGCTGAATAATACACACACAATGGAACACTATTTATTTATCCATTTATTAGTTGATGGACACTTGGTTTGATTCCACGTCCTAGCTATTGTGAGTGAACCTGGAATGAACATGAGAGTGCAGATATCTTTTAAACATACTGATTTCATTTTCTTTAGATATATACCCAAAGTCTTAAGCATTTTTAAAATTGATGCATAATTGTATGTATTTATGGGGTACATAGTGATGTTTTGATACATATATATAATGCATCATTATCAGATCAAGGTAATTAGAATAACTGTCATTTTAGTGACTGTATAGTATTCCAACTTAAAGATGAATAATTTAACCAGATTCCTCTTGTTTATGTTGAGGTTTTTCACAAATTTCATCATTATAGGTAGCACTAAAATAAACATTTTTGTACTAATATTGTGCATAAATTTTGATACTTCTTTGGAATAAAGTTCTATAATTAGAACTGCTTAGTCAAAGAACATCAAAATTCTAAAGCCTTCTGTATGATGAAACTTCTTGATGTGAAGATTCATCACTTAAATGTAAATAATAGAGCATAGTTGCCTAATAATTTACTTGGTTCCTTTTTTATTTATATTTTTATCTGCTATGTTAATATCCAATTAATACCAGCAGAATAGGATTCTGCCCAAACTAACCTAAAGAGTTTTTAATATCAATAACGACCTCTAATTTTAGTGTATGAAATGCTATAATTTGGTTATTTGTATCATGTTTTTTAAAATCCATGTACAGTGCCTCATTTATTGAACATTATTTTAAATAGAAAATATCATAGTTTAAAAGATGTTAATCCATAGTTGTTTAAAAAACTCTAACATGCTTTCTTTCTTCTCAAACAGCTTTTTAATGAAATGATACAGGAAAATGGCTATAATTTTGATAGATCGTCTTCTACATTTAGTGGCATAAAAGAACTTGCTCGACGTTTTGCTTTAACTTTTGGACTCGATCAATTGAAAACAAGAGAAGCCATTGCCATGCTACACAAGTAATCTTCAGATACTTTATTTTTAGTCATGAACTTTTTTTTTTGGTATCTAGCCCTTTCATTTGGAATAACTAAGTTAAATTTATGCTTTATTATTATTTTATGAATCTGTACTGTATCTCCTTTCTTAACTTTATGAATCAGTTATAGTGCTATCTCAATTAACAAATGACTTGGGATTAAAACTCCCTTTATAAGAAAGTTTTTTTTTCACTGAAAACTGTACAAAGTCTTTATAGATTATGTGAAGCAAAACAGCATAAATTTATCAGGCATTACAAAATCTTTTTTTTAATCACCTTTTGTCATAGTCTCACTGCTGGAGAGAGAAATCCTTGAGATTTGATTCCTTCGTCTCAAGTTTTCTCTTTCTGGTTCTAGTCTCTATTTTGCAGACATCCCCCTTGTTTTGAGCCACAACCTTCTTTCCATCTGCATGTTTTCTTCCTCTTATTAAAATTGGAGATTTTTTGATTTTATATTGGGCATGTAATTCAATGATCAGTTATACTTTTTAAGTATGGGTACATTTAAGAGCTGTAACATAACCAACGTTTATATATTAAGACCCTTTATCTCTTAACTGTGGGTTAAGGAACCTTACCTTTAGGAAAATCAAAAGGCTTGGACTCTCCTTCATTGAAAGCTTTTCTGTCTTTTGTTTCTCTTACCCCTCTTATTGCTTAGTTTATAAAAGTGTTAAATGTCTCCCTGAAGAAAAGTTTCTGCTCTTAAGTTTGCCCATACCACCCTTAGCATTAATTCACTCTCTCTGATAACCTTATTCTAAAACTCTCAAATTCATTTTTATGCCTTTTATACATTGGATCGCATTTTTAGGTAATATTTAAGAACCACACGTCTAGTAATCATTTTGAGGAGTAATACATCATTTTCTTTATGTAATAGCCTTCTTTCTTTCCTCCTCAATTCCATCTGAATTGTTTTATACCCAGTTACATTTTTTTTTTGAGACAAAGTTTCACTCTCTTGCCCCAGCTAGAGTGCTGTGGCATCAGCCTAGCTCATAGCAGCCTCAACTCCTGGGCTCAGGCGATCCTTCTGCCTCAGCTTCCCGAGTGGCTGGAACTTCAGGCACACGCCACTGTGCCTGGCTAATTTTTTCTATTTTTAGTTGTTTGGCTAATTTCTTTCTATTTATGGGGGTAGAGACGGGGTCTCACTCTTACTCAGGCTGGTCTCGAACTCCTGAGCTCAAGCAATCCTCCCGCCTCGGCCTCCCAGAGTGCTAGGATTACAGGCGTGAGCCACCCAGTTATATTTTTATAGAGTATAATGTTGAGTTGTTTTCTTGATTAATAATGGTATTTATTGCCACATAAATATAGTTAAAATGGGCCCCGAGTGAAGTTTAACTTTAAAACTTTACTCTTAAATGAGTCATTATAGTCATTCCTTTATGTCTTGAAAAGTACAGATAATGTATTTATCATTATGTGAAAAAATGTTGGTATTTTCTATGGAAAAAAGTACGAGTAAATAACATGGATATACCAAACTGTAGGCAAGCTGGTGCGTGTGTGTGTGGTTTTGTTTTAAAGAAATAACAGTGACATAAAATGTAAATGTATTCGCTCATGCTTACACTTACAGCCTCCTTATTCTCTATTCCTCAAAAACATCTCGAAGTAGAGGGTGAAATTTCCTTTCTAAATTATTAAATGTTTTATTATACTTTCTCAAATATTCAATAATTGTTTCATTGCAGATATGGCATAGAATTTGCTTTTAAAGAGCCTAATCCACAAGGGGAGAGCCATCCACCTTTAAATTTGGCATTTCTTGATATTCTGAGTGAATTTTCTTCTAAACTACTCCGACAAGACAAAAGAACAGTGTATGTATTTGCTGGAGATGTCCTACTTAATTTCATTTTAGAATTCTTAACAGCAGTTGTTATACTTGAATTCCTTCCCTTTACATGCACAGATTAGAATTAAAGGATTGCATTAATGTAGGAAAAACTTTATACTTCAACAACTTTATAAATTTTGGATTATAACTATATGCATAATACTACATTTTAATATTATAAGTTCCCTTCCCAGTATAGTTGTGTCTTTTGAGGTGTAACTTGAATGCTTTCTGTTTTCTTCTTCCTTCCCTTTCCCTTTTGTCTCGCTCTGTTGCCCTAGGTAGAGTGCAGTGGTGTCATCATAGCTCACAGCAACCTCAAACTCCTGGGCTCAAGCTGTTCTCCTGCCTCAGCCTCTCAAGTAGCTGGGCCTACAGGGGCATGCCACGATGCCCAGCTAATTTTTTTCTTTTTTTTTTTTTTTACGTTAAGTAGAGACCGGATCTCTTTTTTTTTTTTTTGAGACAGAGTCTCACTCTGTTGCCCGGGCTACAGTGCCATGGCGTCAGCCTAGCTCACAGCAACCTCAAACTCCTGGGCTCAAGGGATCCTCCTGCCTCAGCCTCCCAAGTAGCTTGGGCCACCATGTGCCACCATGCCCGGCTAATTTTTTCTATATATTTTTAGTTGGCCAATTAATTTCCTTCCATTTATAGTAGAGACGAAGTGTCGCTCTTGCTCAGGGTGGTTTTGAACTCCTGACCTTGAGCAATACACCCGCCTTGGCCTCCCAGAGTGCTAGGATTACAGGCGTGAGCCACTGCACCCGGCTGGGGATCTAACTCTTGCTTAGCCTGGTCTCAAACTCCTGAGCTCAAGCAATCCCCCTGCCTCGGCCTCCCAGAGTACTAGGATTACAGACATGAGCCACAGTGCCTGGCCTTCTGTCTTTTCTTTTCTTGTCTGTCTTTTCCTTTTTTCTTTTTTTTTAAAGATATGGGACCTCGCTATGTTGCCCAGGCTGACCCCTGACCCCCAAGGTCAAGTGATTCTCCTGCTTCAGCCTCCTGAGTACCTGAGACTACAGGCATGCTCCATTGCATGCAGCTGCTTTATGTATTCTTATTTGCATTCTTGCCTTAACCCATCTAGGGAGGGATCATTTAAAAGACAATAATATGAGGGATCCATCAGGAGCATCCTAGTTAGTCTGGGTGTTGAGCTATGGATACACTGGAAAGTGGAAGTCCATATATTATCTTTTTACTTGAACTACTATTCCTGTCCTCAACAGACCATTTAAACAGGGCACTTCTCTGGTTTAGTCTCCTAATGTGACTTACGAGAGCCCAGAAAATGGATTTAAATTCTCAAAATCTTTTTTCCACCTTTCTCCTTGGCTTTGAGGCATAAAAGGGCAGAAAAATATGAATACTCCATAGTATAGATAATCTCTTCTGAAAACCCACCAGTATTTTATATTTAAAGACTGCATAAATTTTATATGAAAGTCTAAAGCAGACAAAACTATGGTGGTAGAAATCACAGTAATGATTACTTCTAGGGTTGGAGGGATTGGGAATACGGGGTACCTTCTGGAGTCATGGGAATGTTCTGTATCTTAATGTGCGTGTGGGTTACACACGTGGATTTATTTGTAAAATTGATCCAACCGTACTCAATTTCTGTGTATTCTATTATGTATAAATTTAATGCAATTAAAAAGTGCATAGACAGTATTAATCAGAGAAATACAAATAAAAACAATGAAATACCATTTCTCACCAAGCAGATCAGCAAAAATTAAGAAGTCTAATAATGTCAAATGTATACAAGGATGTGGACCAGTAAAGCCTTTTATACATTGCTGATGACAGTGTAAATTGGTACAAGACCACTTTGTGAAGCAATTTGACAATGCCTCATGATCCAGTAATTTCACTCATAAGTAGATACCCTACAGAAACTCTTGAAAACATGCATGAGGAGAATCATTAAATAATGTTGACTTTTTGATTATCTGAATAAGGTAAATCTCAAAACAGCCTAAACATCTGTCAACTAGAAGTGGATCAATAGGTTGATATATAAAAAAATAGATTGATATATGATAGAGTACCACACAGCAATCAAAATGGCTAGATTTTAAAAACGTAATGTTGAGTACAAATAGCAATGTACAAAACCGTGCTATGGGCTGGGCGCGGTGGCTCATGCCTGTAATCCTAGAACTCTGGGAGGCCAAGGCGGGTGGATCGCTCAAGGTCAGGAGTTCAAAACCAGCCTGAGCAAGAGCGAGACCCCATGTCTACTAAAAATAGAAAGAAATTAATTGGCCAACTAAAAATATATAGAAAAAAATTAGCCGGGCATGGTGGCTCATGCCTGTAGTCCCAGCTACTCGGGAGGCTGAGGAAGTAGGATCACTTGAGCCCAGGAGTTTGAGGTTGCTGTGAGCTAGGTTGACACCATGGCACTGTAGACCAGGCAACAGTGAGACTCTGCCTAAAAAAAAAAAAAAAAAAAAAAGGTGCTATGGTGTTTATAGACAACTGTGTATTTACATAGAATAAATACACATGGGGATGATAAATAGCAAATTCAGATTAGTGGTAACCTCTTGGACAAGGAGGAGGAGAAATAGGAATAACTCCAGGGAGGGCTACTTACCTGTAATGTTCCATTTAGGTATGTGATGGGTACATAGTTGTAAATCTCTCTGCCAGTGAGTATATCTTGGCTCAAGCTCTCTAATCTTGTCATAGACATTTCTTGGACAGGTAGCCAGTTTATGGGCCACTCTTGGAGGAATACTGTTCTATGTATGACTGAAGTACATTATGAAAGACATACGGAACAGCTAACACAAAATAGTATGTTTTGTAAGTGGTGTCTCCTATTCTCTTTAATGCTATTCAGAACTGGTAAATCTGAAATGATTGGAATGTGTCATTATGATGATAGCAGACATTTGAATTGCACTTTACAGTTAGTTGACAAAAAAATTGTGTTTATTAATTCAAAGCATAATTTGGCCTTATTGAACTCTAATGTCAGAGGCTAGGACTAGAATCATGGTCATGCTGCTTACTTATTTTCATTATTGTGGGCCCCTTTTTTACCCTTTCCTTGTCAGTAAAATGGGGAGAACAATTACCTCACTGAATTGTAAGAACAGTTAACCTGAGAGAAAAATACCTAGCACATAGTAGTCACATGAATGTTAGTTAAATTTTTATTACAGAATTATATACAAGCCTTGTGGGAAATGGATTTGAGGCAGCTTCTCCCAGATCTCCTGACAAGATGTCTGTCATATTAAAAACTCCTTTCTTCCTTGGCGGTTCTTATTGTGTCAATAATTGGATCTTTGGCTCTTTGTGTGATGAGCAACTAGACCTAGACTGAAACCCCCCTGTGGTTTCAACAACAATTTTACCAGATCAAGTTGTATCTATTTACACAACAAAATTAATTTGTCTGAAAATTCCTTGTTCAAAATGTGAGTATTTTACATGGTAAAATTAATTGAGTCAGTGGTACAAAGCTCATATTAAAATATTCAAAAACATTAGATCTAACAGCTTAGATGTTTTATACTAGACTTAGAATCAGAGACATCACAAATATTGAATTTTTCCAATAATAACTCTCTTGAAATAAAAAAAATAACAGTGACAAAAAAGCCTTGTGATACTTGGATCTGTAGGTAGATTTATTGTTTCCATCAGGCTGATACTTTCTTGCTGGTAGGGACCATATCTGATTCATTTTTGTATCTATTCCTGGTGCCTGAAACGTAGTAGGTACTCAACAAACGTTAATCTGAAATGCTCTGAATTATTTCATTCAATGTGAGAGTCCTGGTAGAGACAAAATTGCTCATCACTGTTCTGATAAGTCTGGATTGAGTGGTGAAGTAATATGCCCATGCTCACACAACTAGGGGTTAGTAAAACTGGCAGTTTTCTGTATCAAAGCTAAGAGTTTCTACTTCTTTTAAAGGTATGTTTACTTGGAAAAGTTCATGACCTTTCAGATGTCACTCCGAAGAGAAGATGTGTGGCTTCCTCTGATGTCTTACCGAAATTCTTTGCTAGCTGGTGGTGATGATGACACCATGTCAGTCATTAGTGGAATCAGCAGTCGGGGGTCAACTGTACGGAGTAAAAAATCAAAACCATCTACAGGAAAACGGAAAGTGGTTGAGGGCATGCAGCTTGCACTCCGTAAGGATATAGTTTATTCTTATTATATTTATCCATAATGTCTATCAGCTGAATTATCGTTAAGGTTCACCTTATTCTGAATATGCGTTGTTCAATAATAGTGTACACGATGTGTCAGTTATGTGTAAATGTGCTGTTTTAAGCATTTTACATAGGTAAACTCAATTCTCAAAACTCTTGGAATATATCCCTATTTTTCAGATGAAAAAACTTAGCACAGAGAGGTTAAGTAACTTACCGAATTTCACACAAGTATTAAGTAGATGAGCCAGGCAGTTTTACTCTAAAGCACCTGCTTTTTTAATCACTATGCTATGCTGTATGCATAGGGAAATGGACTCAGTATTATAGAGTTAGTTATTACCCAAGAGAACAGATCATCTAGTTTAAGTGGAACAACAGATTCAGAGAGGTTGCAACTTCTGAATTTCCATGAAGAGGCCATTAATCATAAAGAACTTGATAGAAATATAAAGTGCTATCTATCATAGTAGAGGTAGCAATGCATTATGACGCTTAAAGCTCTTGAGCTCCTAACACTTGGGAGTTGGTTCAAAATGGGTCGGGGACTTTTTTCCTTTTCTTAGGAAACTTTAAACAAATTAGCATAGTTGTTAAAATTTGTTCCAGTTTTTATTTCTGAATAACAAACTACCTATAAACTTAGGACATAGCCAGGACCATGGGTGTCTGATGCCTTATCTAGGAATACACAAAGGCTGGTTGCTGGAATCATATGGAGGCATCTTCGCTTACATATCTGATGCTGGCTGTCAGTTGGAACCTCAGCTATACTCTGCCAGAACACCTACGTCTGACCTCTCCATCTCAGTATATTGCTGGGCTCCAAGAGCAAGTGTTCCAAGAGATAGGAAGTAGATGCTACCAATTTCTTTGGCCAGGGCCCAGAAATTGGTATAGCATAACTTCTGCCCTATTCTATTTGCCACGCACTCACAGAGATTCTGGAAGAGGGGACATAAACCTCCACCTCTTATGTGAGAGATGTCAAAGAATTTTAGGGCCATATTTAAATTGCCACATAACTTATCAAGTATTATTTATCATCAGGTGTATAGTGTTTAATACTTGATATTCCCGTGGATTAATGGTTTTAGTATTTTTGTCCGGTAGTATAAAGGCATAACCTTGTACTTCTAAATTGTACAATTTTAGACTTGATTGGTTATGTAGTCCCGACATCATGGTTGATGGGGAAATCTCTTTTACAGTATCCCTGGTCAGTTAAAATGGTTAGGACTGATGGTTTATAAGAAGTTAAAAGAAATTTTTCTCCTTTTAAACATAGAAAACATTAGAAAATTGCATATCACTGTAAATTTTTAAAGGTTTTTCTCATCTGAATTAGTACTTAATAGTTATAGATTTGTGCTGAGCCATCAAGTCTTTTTTCTTAGACCTCATGGGACACATATGAATTGGTATTTATATAACATCTTACGAATATTAATGGATTATCAAACCAGGTACTTCAGTTTTTACAGAAAGAGTCAATGCTCTCTTTTTTCAGGTTTTTTGAGAGCCATAGAAATGGAGGCATTAATAAATTAGAAGAAAGAAGGGTAAATACTGATAGGTTGGCCAGGTCAGTGCAATTTTGAACACAATATTGGAGCCTGAATATAGTGGAACCTAAGAGGTTGATGTAATTACATTGGAAAATGTGGAATTTATGTCAAATCCATCTGTTACTAGGGTACTAGCTATTGCCACATTTCTTTCCACTCTTGCCTTAAAAACTTATGTATTATGTACACATATATAATCTTCTGATAAAATAGTTTTCTTCCAAACTGAAAGTCAATCACCAAATGCTATCAATTTTACCTCCTAAGTCAGTGATTTTTAAAATTACTATTAATTCACTAACACTTATATGCAAGTTTGACTTTTATTAATCATGGTAAGATCTACAGACATTTGGGGGAAAAGTAGTTTTTGCAGGTGAAACTTGTGGTTTTTTTTTTTCTTTTTCATTCCAGTGCTTAATATACACATGGATTTGTGCCCCCGCTCCCTTGCAGTTGCTCCTTATGATCTGCTAAGCAGTGGTTTCCATCCCTGTTACCATGTCTTGCTTACTTGAGCAATACAGTCAGCCTCTTAATTGGCCTATCTGCTTACCAGTCTTCCTGTTATTAAGTCCGCCCTCCACACTGCCACCACCCTGACTAAAACATCTAATTCACCAAATTGTTTCCTTTCCTTAAAACTTTCAGCAGTAGTTCCTTGTCATCTCAGCTAGCACAGCTTATAAGACTTTCCACAAATTGATTCCCCTTCTTTATCCAGCCATTTTTTGCCACTCTTTCAATGTTTATACCCCAGAAGTAGCAAATTATTAGTTTGAACCGTATGAAATTGCCCTTTTTGTAGGTCAGATGTCAGCAGATTAATATGGTTCGGTCATTGTTGTTTCATGCCTCAGTACTCTTGCTTATGTTTTTCTCCCTGCTTAGAAAAGCCTTCACAGCCCACTCAATACTAACTCTACTTAGAAGTTGCTTCCTAGTAGCTGGCTCTGATTCCTCTCACAGCTGCTCCTATTCCCCGTGTTTCCCTCTCTCCTAGCACTTACCATACTGTGTTATAATTGTGTGGTGGTTCTTTGTCCACAGCTAGACTATAAACGGCAGGCAGGGACTGTGCCTTCGGTATCTTCATGTGCCTGTCTTCCTAGCACTAGCATGTGGAAAGCAACAGATGTTTGTTGACTTGAATGGGGGTTGTATTAGACATCTGATTAGTCAAAATTAGTAAGTGGACTTAATTGCTATTAATTTTCTTTTATAGCTGAAGAAAGCAGTAGTAGTGACAGCATGTGGTTAAGCAGAGAACAAACACTGCACACCCCTGTTATGATGCAGACACCACAACTCACCTCCACTATTATGAGAGAGCCCAAAAGATTACGGCCTGAGGATAGCTTCATGAGTGTCTATCCAATGCAGACTGAACATCATCAACCTCCTCTTGATTATAAGTAAGTACATTTGATCATTTTCTGTACTATAACTTTATTAATTACATAGAAAAAAGTTAAGTTAAAAGAAGAATAAAATTCTCCTTGAAGCACGCAGGTAACATGGATGTTAGCTCAAAGACAACAAGAGGAAGCAAGGCAACAGCAGGAGAGAGCAGCAATGAGCTATGTTAAACTGCGAACTAATCTTCAGCATGCCATGTAAGTGAGAGTGCCTTATTGTCTGAGTCTAGGAAGTTCACTAATTCATTTTAACATATTTTAATGTGTGCCTTATCTAAAAATTTCAGCAAACTCTCTAGAGTAACTTAAGCTGAAATAATCAAGGAATTAAAAATTGGTCTTTCCAACAGGAAACAAAAACGTTTTAAGTTAATATTAACTAGTTAGCCAAAGGACCAATCTTAGGTTGATCTGTTGGAAAAGTTTAAATATGAATCCTTGTTTATTTTGGTACACAGAATTAAAAATACAGTTCTGTTACGTATTAATTGATTTTCCTACTTTAGTTCAGGCCCTCATCTTGTTCCTGAACTATTGTATTAGCTTTCTAACTGGTTTTCTTCCCTCAAATCTCCCATTTATCCTCTCACCAAACCCCTCCCTTCACACTCCCTCACCGCTCCATCATTCACACTGCCATCAGGAATTATTATTCTAGAATAAAAATCTTACCATGTAACTCTTAAAACCTTTCCATGGCTCCCCATTTCCTGCTGGATAAAGTCCAAACTCCTTAGCTCATGGCATGCAAAGATCTTTCAAAATATGGCCCCTGCGTACATTTTAGTATCATTTCCCATTCCCTGGCAACTGGTAAAATCGTCGTAAAAGAACAAGCTCAAGTGTCACCTTAAGTGAAGCTTCGGTCATCTATGCTCCCATAACACTATGTATATTCATATTTCGTATAGCACTTACCATGTTGTATTGTAATTATTTGTTTATGAGTTTGTCCCTTTGTCTAGACTGTGAGCTCCTCAAGGGCAGGGACACATTCATTGCCTATCAGTGCTTGGCACATAAAAGGTGCTAAGTAAATGTTCATTGAATGAATAAATGTTCAATGCTAAAAAAAAATTGTTTACCTTTTAAATACTTCGTTTTTACCGGATTCTGTATGAGAACTTGATAAATCTTTCGGAAATTTTCATTAGCTTTGGCTCTAAAAGAAATGGCAGACAAGCAGTCATTAGATAATGTTTTTCATGTCTTGATTGGTATTCAGGTTAAAGTGTGATGAGTCTGATTAAGTTTTTCAGTTTGAAAGCATTGTACTTGGAACATAATGTGGTATATATTTAAAACTGGGAGGTAGTAAATGTTACTCTCTTCTTTTTTAATTTATATTTTGTTCTGTTTTGTTGGTTTTTAAATAAGAATTTCACCTGTTTTTCTTAAGAAGTAATCATTTACCACATTAATGGTAGCCTACATAAATTCACTTTAGTTATTTCCATAGTGGTCTTAAGAACCTCTAGAGACAAAAAGTATACTCTATTACATGTATAGATATTGATTCTAACTTGCTTAATATGGTTATCATTTATATTATCACTTGGTTCCATCCCCTTTTCTCTGTTTCTGTGGCCACATTCCCCTAATGTATGTTCTTATTTCATGCTGGATTCTACAACTAATTTCTTAGCTTTCAACCAGTCATCAGTCCAGATGTTCCAGAATACTGCCATGCAATCATTTGATCTATATCTTTTCCCTGAAAACTTTGTACCAGTTCCCAAGGTCCTATATAGAATCTCATCACTCAGTACCATTTATCATATTATCCTTTTGTTTGCAATTTGTTTCAATTTCCAATTATAGATAATCTCTCCAAGGCAACTACAAGGGATTATCTCAGTTAAATAACTATTACCAGAGGATTATTTTTTGGTGGTTGTTGTAACCATAAGTGGTCTCTTGCCTGGGACCTTAAAATATTTTTGTCTTACAATGATTTTTCTGTAATGGTATCCGCCTTATAACTGGAAATACTTCAAAATTATCTCTTATTTTTTAAAGTTTATATCACATATCTTCCTTATACTGCAAACAAAATGCAGAATAGATTTCTGGTTTTCTGTAACATGATCCACAAAGTACACATTCCCTTCACAGTTGCCTCTGTTAAATACAGTAAGGTTATCTCTTATTATCCAGAACTGTTAGGAAATAAGGACCATTATCAACATACTTGTCCAGGGAGCCTGGATCAGACATCATGTCTTATTATCTTTATATCTTTTAAGACCCAGCACAGGCCAGGGACAGTGGCTCATGCCTGTAATCCTAGCACTTTGGGAGACTGGGGCAGGAGGATAATTTAAGCCCAGGAGTTTGAGACCAGCCTGAGCAACATAGTGAGACTCTGTCTTTACAAGAAAAAAAGTTTTAAAAGACATAGCACAGTATTGTGTAAATTGTAAGCATTCAGTAAATAACTGATGGGATTTTGGTGGTCTTATTTAGGGGGAGGTGTCTTTGGATAAGAAAAGCAAGTTAATGTTGGCCAAACTGGAGAATAAATCATACTTAATTTCACTATTATGTTGGCTACTTTACGCTGATCTGGACTAATTTGTGAACTTACTCTCCATAATTATGTGATAACATACAGAGCTTTTGGTCTTAATTTTCTATTTTACATTTCTATATATGTCTTAATTTTGAGTATCATAGGGCACAAGAATTCAAGTTTCAGCATAAGTGTTGCTCATTTCTTCCTGAGGCAGAATTAATCCCTTCTTTCATATCCTTATAGCACTTGATGCATAGTTCCATTGTAATATTTATCATATTTTGTCATAATTAATTGGTTATCTCTGTTTCCCATAGTAGACTGTGAGCTCCTTGAGGGCAGGAACCATGTCTTATTCATCATTTTTTTTTAACAACCATAGCACACAGTAGAAGCCTGTCAAATAGTAGGCACTGTGTGAATGAGTGAGTGCGTGCCTGGTACACATTAGGTACTGAATGAATGAGTGACGGGTAAAATTAGCATTATGTATTAATGAAATTATATGTATTCTGAAAATGTCATTTATTTGGTCTCTGTTTTATGTTTGTTTATTAATTTGTATCCTGCCTACTTTCAAAAAGGATTTGAGGTATCTTATATGTTCCCGTGTGGGAAATTCTCATTGAACTTTGTATATGGGATATCAGACCTATAAAGCTAAATGTGTTGAAGCAGTATATGGAATAAATGTAACTCCTTAGCATTTTTAGACAAGTGAACGTTGGGGGTTTGACATCATTGATAACATGATCAATGCCTAATCATTCTCCCTGACCTTTAATTCCATCATTTTCCATTGTACTTGAATATAGAGAGCCACATACTGCTGCCTGTATTTTAATAGTCACAGTATTGGTTCAGATCTTGACTTTGTTTTATATTTCTCCAGTCGGCGTGGCACTAGCCTAATGGAAGATGATGAAGAGCCAATTGTTGAAGATGTTATGATGTCCTCAGAAGGGAGGATTGAGGATCTTAATGAGGGAATGGATTTCGACACCATGGATATAGATTTGGTAAGAAACTTAATGATTTTTGTAAGATTTTCAATTTAGACCCCTTGGAAATTAAGTCCGATATTAGAGAAACACCATGAAATGTAAGTTTTGCAAAAATATTAAATACAGTAGTTGCCAGGGATTTAGGTATATAAGAAGGGATTGAGGAGAAGGTTGAGTTTGGTGAGGGTGTTAGATCCTAATGTAAGATGATAAAAAATTACTTGTTTGTTTTTGAGATTAGTTTAGGAATATATAGATTTAAAGGATATATTTTGCGTAACATTAATTTGATTATGAAAATCAAAGGATACTTTATGGTTATGTATTAAGTTTTTCCAAAATGTTTTATGAGTCAGCATAATAAGTATCACATCACCTTATAATTTTCCATTTATTTACCATTATCAGAACAACACATTAACTTGATACTACCCTATTACTGACATTTTCATTATCAGATAATGAAGTAAAATTACTTAAACTTTGGAGGAAGTTAAATATACATGAGTATATTTATTAATATGATTAGGACTTACAGTATATAAAATGCTTCTGCATATTTCATGTTACTACATATCTCATTCAACTTGGTGAGGCAGGTTGAGAGGACTGAATGTATTGAAGCGCTTGGACAGTTAGCCTGTGCCAGGAGACAAAACTAGTAAGCAGTGAAGCTGAGACTTAGAAGCTTGGGCTTCTGATTCTACTTTTTAGTATACTATGGTGTATTCTCAAAGAAATAATTAAATCTTTAGAATAGTGTAATTTGGCACCTTGACGGGAAAATGATTTGATAGAAGAATTTTTAAAGTAAAATTAAAAAAAATGAGTTTCCCAGTTTTTGTCTCTCAGAATAATTTTCCACAAATGAATTGTTTCTGTGCTTTTAAACATTCTGTAGTTGAGTGTACAGTTGTTTAAAGTATTGTAAGGTACGCTTACAATCACATAGGCCATATGAACATTTAACTTGGATATTTTCAGTTACTGTCTGGGTTTATAGGTATAACAAATGTCAACTGACTTCCTTTTTTCCCTTAGCCACCATCAAAGAACAGAAGAGAGAGAACAGAACTGAAGCCTGATTTCTTTGATCCAGCTTCAATTATGGACGAATCAGTAGGTTTAATTCAAAATGTACCCCACGATTGCAAAATCAAAAGTATAGGCTCTTCCTGAGTTAGAGGTTGGAAAGTTAGGGCAGCATACTGAGAATGGATGAAAACAGTTGGATGTGAGAAAAAAAGGCAGGCGGGTAGAATTTCAGTGGGGGGGGGACGGTGATGCAGTAGTGGTGACAGATTAGAAAAGTACTTTCGAATCTCTGGCCAACTGGGACTTAAATGTTATGTTAAGGAATTTGGACTATTCCTGTAGGCTTGGGTTGCCAACTGAAGGATTTTAAGTGAGAGAATGGCATGATCAGAATTGTGTTTCAGAAAGATTTCCTTGGCATTTATGAATGGATAGGATGAGGGGAATAATTGTAATATAAAGGCATGGTGAAAAATAATGAGAACTTGAACAAAGGCTTTGATAATGAAGAGAACAGTATTGAGATATCTAGGATGAAGAGTCAGTTATCCTCTTCTAACCTTTAATTGGTTGTGATTGGGCTTTGTCAGTTAGTTTTCTTAAATACCTCTCATATCCGTCCCGTGTCATTTTTTTCCCTAACAACGCCTTGGTTCAAGTCCTTGGTTTTCATTTGGGCTGTTGCAGATCCTCTAAGCTGATCTTGCTGCCCGACCCTCACTTTATATCTCTTCTGGGGTCATCTTTCTAAAATGAAAATCTGATCTTCTCAGAGTTCTAAGTCTCTTGTTGATTTTTTTTTTTTTTTTTGAGACAGAGTCTCACTCTGTTGCCCAGGCTAGAGTGCCGTGGCGTCAGCCTAGCTCACAGCAACCTCAAACTCCTGGGCTCAAGCAATCCTACTGCCTCAGCCTCCCAAGGAGCTGGGACTATAGGCATGCGCCACCATGCCTGGCTAATTTTTTCTATATATATTTAGTTGGCCAATTAATTTCTTTCTATTTTTAGTAGAGACGGGGTCTCGCTCTTGCTCAGGCTGGTTTCGAACTCCTGACCTTGAGCGATCCGCCCGCCTCAGCCTCCCAGAGCGCTAGGATTACAGGTGTGAGCCACCGCGTCCGGCCTGATATTTTTTTTTCCCATTGCCATTAGGAAAAAAATTGTAGCTCCTCACCCTGACATACATAAGCCTTTGGTGATTTGGTTCCTTTTCCACCTTAACCTTGGCCTTTTCCTTGCATGTATTCTTATTAGCCATACCAAATCTTATAGTTCCTCTCAAATGTACTACGCTCTTTAATTACTCCATGACTTTTCTGTAAGCTTTTCTCTCTGCTGTAAGTGCCCCCTTCCTTTTCCTCCTGGTGAATTCTTCCTTTAATACTCAGTTCTGACATTACCTACCTTTGTAATTTTTATTGACCTCTCCAAATAGATATTTTATTCTCTGCTTCCTTAATAGTTTGTACACACTTTCATTGTGACAATTACATACTGATTTGACATAGGATATTACATGTGCTGGTTCCTCACTAGACTGAACTCTTTGAGGCAGTGATGATTTTATTCATTTTGAGTTCTGCCTAGCTTAGTAGGTATTTAGTTTTTTCTAATAAATAAATAATTTAACCTTCCATGTCCCTTTTAATCTACCCATTTATGCTACTTCTAACACCTAACTCAGGTGACTCATTCCCTCCTTGCCCTCTCCCACCTCATAATCTGCTTTCAGATGGCTCTTGGAACTATTTTGACAAAAATTCACACTAACATATTATATTAATAAGGTCATTTGTTATACCCTAAAAGACAGAGTTTCGTATAGCAGTGGGTATTGAAATATCTTTGGACAGACCACCTTGGGATCTTTGAAATCATTATTTGTTTTGTTTTGTTTTAAATTTTTCAATTTTTTGTTTTTTTCCTTTGTATTTCTAAATTAGTATTTTTAAATCTCTAATGTGCATTTGAATCATCTGGAGACCTTATTAAAATGTAGATTCTGTTTCAATTGGTCTGGAGTGTGGCCTGAGATTCTGCGTCTCTAACAAATGCCATTGATGTTTCAGGCCTGCAGACCAGTGAGTAGCAAGGCTTTATAATAAAGCACATAGGTGACCTATTCTACCCATAAGTCTATATAGTTTAAGTGCACATTAAAGTATGTGGTTTCCTGATTAATTAATCTAGGAATGTGTATCTTCTAATTGTTAAATAAAACATGAAGATAATGATTATTATGATGAGGGATAAAAGAGAATATTTTCAAGCAGGTATAATGAAATGCATTCATTCAATTTATTAAGCTGTAAGTTGGTGCTAAAATGAATAAGACACTTTTCTCTGTCCTTAAGGAATTCATATTCTAGTGCACCTTGACTACCGCTTTGAAATGAAGAGTATGGAAGCTAGTATTTGAGAGCTTATATGCTAGACACTGTGCTAGGCATGATTTATTTTGATCCTCTTCAGCAACTTTGTGAGAAAGGTGGTAGAATTCCCACTTTTATACCCAAGCAAACTGAGACCAAAGAGGCGGTTTAGTGACTTACCCAGAGTTACACAACTAGTAAGTGTCAGAGTTGTAATTTGATGCCAGTTCCTTTTGATTTAAAAATCTGTGCTGTCTCTACTGTTGTGCTTCCCGAAACTAAAATGAGGCCTCATTTGGATGAAATACCAAGACAAGTAATTAGTAAATTAAAATGATGAACTATAATCAAATTGATGTGGACACTTAGAGATCTGCATATTTTTATCATGTATTTGTCTAATGTCAGGAGAACTTTAAGAATTTGTTTCATTAGTCATGTATTAGATTTTCAAAAAGGTGTTCTCCACCTCAGATAACTAAAATGAAATAGCAGTGTAAAGTTTGTATATCTATTTTTGATATTTAATATTTAGAGAAAGCTACAATCTAAGTGAAGCCAAATATAGGGCCCTTAATAATTATTTGTTTTTTATAGCAACTTTATGGCACTCTCATGTGTATTGACTATGTTACAACTGAGAGGCCTTTATTTATTCTTAATTTGATAACAGGTTAGCTGCTTCTGCTGCTAGAATTAGGAAAATGAGCACAGGTATTTGTAACTGTAGTTTTATAGTATTACCACATGATGGCAGTGGTGACATAACTGAATGGTCAATAATCTTTAAAGGCTGAGGTATCTTTAGAAGTCTTTGACAATGTATTTTTTGAAGTTAAGAGTTGGTTTTTTAAAAAAATATACATTAGACTGTACCCCATATTGTCTCAGTCATAAGAATGGAATAATGGAAAATTTTGAATATAAAATTGTTTGCCTTTATATAATAACCTACGTCTCTTCTTACTCAAGCCTATGATAAGTGAGTCATCAAAACAATAGTAAAATTAGGATTTAGATTCTGTAATGTCTGGTTCAAAGATTCTCCAGTTCTAAGTGAAATAACTCAAAGCACCTTAGTATAGATACTTCAGGTTATTACTAAATAAATGCTAAATATATCTTTTAAAATAAGATTTTCACATCACCCAGGAGTGATAATATAAAAATTCTGAGCATATCATTTTTGAGATGCATATACATAAGAATCTAGATTTATAGTGTAGTTGGTTTTATATCTGTAAATAAAATTGGTTTATCCCATTGTGATAATGATCATTTTCTGCCAGTTTTGCCACAACACACCAAAGCTTGATATTTATACTTTTAAATATATGTTTAAGTGTTTATTAATGTTAACATCAGAAACAGGTACAGTTTGTATTAGCACAGAAAAGAGAGTGCCACTAATGTTCTTCTCCTGTGTTGAAATTCTGTTATTAGAATTATCTGTAGTATAAAATTGGTAAAGAAGAGCTCAGTGTAATGAACCTAATATATAATGTTTTAGTAGAAAAATCTAGTTGTAACCTAGTCTTTATAAAATGGTCTCCCCTCTTCCCCCCCCCCAAAAAAAACAAAAACAAAAACAAAATTTCACTTGTTCGGGTGCTTTCTAGTCAGGCACTCTGGAAAGAAGTTGAATTCATCTCCATGCCACACTCTACACCAAGAATTGCTAAATTAAGATTTTATCCTTTGATTCATCATCAGACCTTTCCTTACCCAGATTCATAGAGTGTTATGGCTAGAAGGGATACTATATTTTATTTTATTTGTTTGTTTGTTTATTTACTTAGAGGCTGCAATCAGATACTTATCTCTTGGTCTGAAAATATACAATTCCTTCAGATCAAAATAATTTGAATTCTATGACTTTTCAAGTGAGATTTAACTTATAAGTAAGAGCCCTTTGTGATCTAAGTCTCAGCTCACATCTGGCTTTGATGCCAGCTTTTATTAGCTTATTATAGTATTCTAAAATATTAATTCGCATAATGAGTAAAATAAAATTCTCTAAGAATTTTAATTGAACAACGTAACTTTTAGTATATACACTAAAATTTATGTATTCATTTTTGTTTAAAGAACAAGAGAGGTTTTTTCCATTCATCATCTGCTTTTACTTTTGGTGACAAGTAATTATTAGATTTTACCTAACATTCTTTTCCCAATTAGAATGTATAGAAAAGCATCAATATAAGTCATTTTACCCAAACTTAACCTTACTGGTTTGATTTCTTTTTTTTTTTTTCTTTTGAGACAGTCTGTCTCTGTTGCCCGGGCTAGAGTGAGTGCCGTGGCGTCAGCCTAGCTCACAGCAACCTCAGACTTCTGGGCTCAAGCAATCCTTCTGCCTCAGCCTCCCGAGTAGCTGGGATACAGGCATGCGCCACCATGCCTGGCTAATTTTTTCTATATTTTTAGTTGGCCAATTAATTTCTATTTTTAGTAGAGACGGGGTCTCGCTCTTGCCCAGGCTGGTCTCGAACTCCTGAGCTCAAAGGATCCTCCCGCCTCGTCCTCCCAGAGTGCTAGGATTACAGGCGTGAGCCACCACGCCCAGCCTGATTTCTTAAAATTTGTAGTTCTGCTCATTCACTCAGGTCAGATTTTCTGAAGAAAGCTTTCTGCTTTCTATATACTTGCATTGTTCTTGGATTTTTTTTTTTTTGGTCTGCATGTTCAAATACCTTTTTAAAAACTATACCCATTTCAGAGTACAAATGGCCAAGTTTGCAAGACTTTCTTAAACTCTTTCCAGTGAACCTGTGCCAAAAGCATACGTGAGGAAGCACATTCATTTGTTCATTAAGCAAATGCCTATGTTGAATGCCTGTGTTCAGGGCATTACCTATGCATTAGGGGTGTATATAAACATAATCAAGCCAAGGTCATTACTCTTAGTTATATTTGTGAGGTAAGTAGCATCTTGAATAGTTCTGATTTTTTAAAAATTTATTTATAGAGATGGGATCTAGCTCTTGCTCAGGCTGGTCTCGAAATCCTGAGCTCAAACAATTCTCCCACCTCAGCTTCACAGAGTGCTAGGATTACAGCAGTGAGCCACCACGCCCAGCCTTTAGTCCTGATCTTATTTCATTATTTATTGATGGTCAATTTAATTTTAGAATTATATATATGAAGAGGGGGGAAGTTTTCAAAGTGGTTTTATTAGCATGTTCTTTAACTTTATAAAGTATTAATGTGGTGCGTATATATATATATATATTACAAAGAAATGAATGACTATTTTAATGATATTTTTCCCCTTTCTCTCTCTCCATTAGGTTCTTGGAGTGTCAATGTTTTAATACCAGTACACAATTAAATCTGTGGTGGAGTCATTTTCTAAGTGGAAGAAAAAATTTTAAAATAAAGTGTGGTAGATACAGTGAAATTCTGTACAGATTTTTCTCTAAGGAGAATATGACATGCTTATGCTTACCAAGATCAAGTGCATTGAGGGGCAGTTTTGTTTGCCTGAAAAAAGTAAAGGACAAGTAAACAATTTGATGATAAGCTACAGTTTTTCTTAGAAAGTAAATATTTTATTTATGCGCTGTTAGTTGGCTTTTGAATCAATTATTTCATGCTTTTTTTAAAAAAATATAACGATCTGAAGAGGCATTTGGTACAGATATGAATTCTCTCACATTTATTTACTGGTTGTACTAAATAATGATGGCCTCTGCTGGATTTCTGTTTACATCTAAGAAACGTTAAGGATGAATTTATCTCCCGACCCTGAAATTGTAGGATAGAATTGTTTTTAGCATTCTAAATTTAAATGCTTAAAACATCAATCAACAAAACTTTGTTTTAAATATTGTAATTGTGGAGAAAAGTAAACTTATAAGCAGAACTTTTACAATTTTTTCATCTAAAAGTATTTTAAGATATTTTTAAAATCCAAGAGCTTCTCTATACTTTTCAGAAATATCCAGATGCAGTGAACTGCCAGAAGGTAACCCGTCTCAAACATGCTTATCCCATTATCAACCCTGAAAGTTTGCTTGTCCTTTAAGGTAAAAATGTAATGTTGTGATATTCCTTCCAGTAGTGCCACTGTATTTTGTCTCCAAATAAAAGAAGCTTATTGTAGTATGTTTGCAGAAAAATTCTAAACAAAAATTATACAGCTTATTAGAGTGTGGGAATAGGGATCTAAATTTTAAATAAAATTATATATATATATAAATTGGTGCTGATTTTATAATTGCGCAGTTTGTTTAGTTTTTTCTTACTTTTAAATTCCAACTTAAAATTATGAGGTTTCAGAAATATATTGAAAGTTTAACAATGTTTAAAAATAGAAAAGCATGAGTGTTCATGCTTTAAAATGATTTTTAAATTTGTATTTTATATTGTTTTATCTATCTGTCTTTGCAAGCAGTCTTCAGGTTAAAGATACTTCTAACAGGTTACAGTACATTTCCTCTGTATGTAAATTAGATGGGATAATAGAATTCATAACCCATAATATTCTTTGAAAGCTAGGCTTTAAACTTCATTTTATGTCCTTTCACAAATAAATTAGTTTAAAACAGAAAGTGGCTACTTGCCATTTTGACATCAACTCATTTTGCGAGGCTTAGGCAGCTAGACATCGTTTAAAACAAAATATTAACTTATATTACATGTGTATCTATCTTTTGTCAGTCGTCTCTCAGTTCTTGAGGTATATTATTTTAATCATTCCATGCCTTAATATGCTTGCAATACAAGAATATCTTCAGATGGGTGAATACCAAAAGGCTTTCAGTTTTTAGATTCAGAATCAACAAGCATTGGGCTGTGGTAGCCAAAAACCATAGGTTAGCTAAAAGATCATGATAAAAAACAATTATTTTATTAAATCATGGTTAATAACAAATGAAACCAGACTTGTCTAACAGATTTTCCATCAACAAATATTGTTATGTGCAAAAGTATTGCCTATGTTGTTTTACACACCACTGCATTTACTAGAACTGCTGAGAGGACTGTATATATGATTTTAAACCTAAGTTGATTTTTTTCTCACTCTTGAAAGGAGTACTTCTTTGTGAAAGCAGTTCTTACAGCTTTGTTTTCAACCAGCTAAAAATGTTTTATATATTACTCTAACCTGTTGTCCTCCACATTCTATTGTCCTAATTGTACTGTTTTCTGATTTGTATTTATGTCTTGAGACAGTAACTTTTTGAATAAAAATAAACCTACAATATGTTGTATGTTTTTATCTCTTGCAATCATGGGGAAGGGTAGCTATAAATGGTTTGAAAATCATGTCTATTATCACATCCTTTAATGTATTTAAGAATAATTTATAGAAAACACCACCATATGATATTTTTTTTCTTACCTTTGCTGTGGGTGGGGAAGATATTTTTAATAAATTACATGTATTTTCAAATGAGACTAAACCCCTAATTGGGCTATTACTTTAAAATAGGAACCTGTAACAGTTATTTACTTTTTATTTGATATGGGATAAACACAACATTGTTCATGCAGGATACATTTGAGTGCCTACTATGTGTGGGCATGTATAAGTGCCCGGAAGGAAACTAACAGGGTGTGCCAAGTTACAGAATGAGAGAGAGAGAAACCTATCTTAGATAAGGGGCTCTTGGCTGAAGGGTAAAAGCCAGATTTGAAATAGGATTTACTAGTTGAATTCATGCTGAAAGGCCGGACGCGGTCGCTCACGCCTGTAATCCTAGCACTCTGGGAGGCCAAGGTGGGAGGAATGGAGGATTGTTCAAGGTCAGGAGTTCAAGACCAGCCTGAGGAAGAGCGAGACCCTGTCTCTACTAAAAACAGAAATTAGCTGGACAACTAAAAATATATAGAAAAAAATTAACCGGGCATGGTGGCACATGCCTGTAGTCCCAGCTACTTGGGAGGCTGACGCAGAGGGATCACTTGAGCCCAGGAGTTTGAGGTTGCTGTGAGCTAGGCTGACACCGCGGCACTCTAGCCCAGGCAACAGAGCAAGACTCTGTCTCCAAAAAACAAAACAAAACAAAACAAAAAAAAATACTGAAAATGATTTCTGCAATGTGTTGTCAAGATTTGCACTGCACTCTTTAAAAGAAATTCATATCAGTGTAACACTAGCACATTGTTCATTTGAGCTAGTTTGTAGATAATAGAAGAGTTGTCTTCTGTCCCTGGTTTTCACAACTGAACATTTGAAATGACACCTAATAGCTGGGCAATAGTTTAAGTAATTTACATGTTATAACTCATTAAGACTTAAGAGGTGATACATGTTATCCACCCCACCTCATCTCCCCCCCCCCTTTTTTTTTTTAGCAAATCAGGAGGAGTTGAGGAAAATGAAGCACAGAGAAATACCTTAGACAAGGCTACATGGCTAGTAAATATGATAGAGTTGGTATTCGATCCCAGGCAATCTGGCTGCATTAAATCCCAGGAAGTATTGAAACTATTTGATACATACGGATAGAGTACATAATCGCACAAAGATAAAATGGTACATTGTTCGTTGTGCCATGTGTATCTTTAAGGAGTCCAGCTGGCTATGGAATTGAGTGATGTGAATAAACATTGTCCTAAATATGCTGCCCAACTCTCTTCTATGAAGAAAGTATAAATTAAATCTGAACCCTGAGCCCATCAATAGTTACTTGCTAATAGCTTTAAAAGTTGGGAGACTGGGAAAGAAGATTAAGATAACCTAGAAGAGATGGCTTTAATATTCTGCCACAAAGGGAACTTTCACATGGTTGAGCACCAGATCAGATAGACTATTCTGGTAGCTGTAATGATTGAGCAAAAGAAAATGAGCAAGTAAGACAGCACAAGCCCTTTGGTTATGAAGAAATTAGGTGACGAAGTTCGCCAGGTATCACTTAAAGTCAGCAAATCTCATTGACTGTCTACTGTGTGCCTGGCCTTGTGCTAGCTGCTGAGAAGGCAAAGACCAACAAGACAGACTTCGTTTTGAAATTACTTTCAGTTCTGCTGGGTGTTGGGATGCAGAAGCAAAACTAACAAAATGAAGTAAGTTAAATGTGTTTGTTGGGTGTAATGGGAGCGCAGAGGAGAGGCACAAACAGTGGATGTGCTTGGGGAGCCTTGTAAGACTGACACTTGAGTTGAATTTTTTGCCCAACATTTTATTATGAAAATTTTCACACATAACAAAGTTGAAAGAATTTTACGGTAAACATACTTAACTTGGCTTTAACACATATCCATCTATCCATCTGTCTTGTTTATGTATTTCAAAGTAAATTGCAGACATGGGCATTATCTCCTAAATACTTTGTGCATATCATTAAGAGTTTAATATTTGTTTACTATTTTTTCTTTTGGTGTAAAATTTATATACTGTGAATACACAAACTGAGTATATATTGCTGTTTTGACATGCTTATAGCTGTTTAACCCAAATTCCTTTAAAAGATATTGAACATTACCATAACCCAGAAAGTTCCTTTATGCTCCTTAATCAATCTGTGCTTCCATGCTTTCTAAAGACAACAGCTGTTATGTTTCTAGCTTAGGCAGCTAGACATCGTTTAAAACAAAACACTAACTCACATTACATGTGTATCTTTTGTCAGTCATCTCTCAGTTCTTGAGATATATTAAATTTGGCTACTCTAGAACATCATATAAATGGAATCATACAGTATTCTTTTAGTGTGAGGTTTCTTTCAGCATAGTGTTTTTGAGATTTATCCATGTTGTGTGTATCAACAGTTTATCTTTATTCCTGAGTAGTATTCTGTTGTAAAGATATACTATAATTTGTTATCCATTTAGTGGTTGATGGACATTTAGGTTGCTTCTACTTTTATGGCTGTTATGAAGAAAGCTACTACTTGAGTTGTATTTTAAAAGCTGAGAGGTGGTGTAGGTGAATGGAGGGGCAAGGTGGCCAAAGCTGACAATTTCAAGCAAAGGAGAGAACATAAACAGCTATCTTGGATGTAAGAACTATTTAGTAATTGCTTATGGGCAGGTAAGACTGGAAGGGATAGTTGGTTATCCAATACTGCACATCAGCTTCAAAAATGAAAAGGGCATTCACAAATGGTACCTTTGGTAGCAAATGTTTTTGTTTTATATGTGATGTTCTCAGAATTGGCGAAGATCCAAAGGAGTAGCAGGGTACCTTTAAATGAGTTGTGATAAATCGATTTGTTTAATTTGTTTAAATATTGATATTTTAGTCACATTAAGCTTTATTCTACCATTGTGGAAAATAATACACTTTAACAGTTTATCAATTGTGTAGTTTTATTAATAATAAACTGTAGGCCGGGAGCGGTGGCTCACGCCTCTAATCCTAGCACTCTGGGAGGCCGAGGCGGATGGATCATTTGAGCTCAAGAGTTCAAGATCAGCCTGAGCAAGAGTGAGACCCCCCATCTCTGCTAAAAATAGAAAGAAATTACTTGGACAGCTAAAAATACATAGAAAAAATTAGCTGGGCATGGTGGCGCATGCCTGTAGTCCCAGCTACTCGGGAGGCTGAGGCAGAAGGATTGCTTGAGCCCAGGAGTTTGAGGTTGCTGTGAGCTAGCCTGACGCCACGGCACTCTAGCCCAGGCAACAAAGTGAGACTCTGTCTCAAAAAAAAAAGTAATAATACACTGTAAATTATTGAAAATAAATTCCTCAACTGAAATAAGTTTCGGGCTGAAGAAAGGCCACCTACTGTAAGTTTATTTTGCTTTTTACTTATTTATTTATTTATTTTTTTGAGACAGAGTCTCACTCTATTGCCCGGGCTAGAGTGCCGTGTTCGTCAGCCTAGCTCACAGCAACCTCAAACTCCTGGGCTTGGGCGATCCTCCTGCCTCAGCCTCCTGAGTAGCTGGGACTACAGGCATGCGCCACCATGCACGGCTAATTTTTTCTGTATGTATTTTTAGTTGGACAATTAATTTCTTTTCTATTTTTTAGTAGAGACAGGGTCTCGCTCTTGCTCAGGCTGGTTTCGAACTCCTGACCTTGAGCGATCCGCCTGCCTTGGCCTCCCAAAGTGCCCGGCCTATTTTGCTTTCTTAAAGAAATTTTTTAGTTGACAAAATTGTGTGTTTGTCATGTATACATTGTGGAATGGCTAAATAAAGCTAATTAACATGTATTACCTCATTTTTTATGGTGAGAACATTTAAAATCTCTTAGTAGATTGATTATATATAATATTACCTATAGTCACCATGTTGTACAATATAGATCTCTTGACCTTATTTCTCCTATCTAACTGAAATTTTGTATCCTTTAACCAACATTTCTTCAACCTTTCCCTCCCCTTAGCCCATGGTAACAACTGTTCTATTCTCTGCTTCTACGAGTTCAACTATTTTCCATTCTACACATAAGTGAGATCATGCAGAATTTGTCCTTCTGTGTCTGGCTTCTTTCACTTAACACAATAATGTCCTGGTTCATCCATGTTGTTGCAAATGGCAGGATTTCCTTCTTTTTAAAGGCTGAATAAGATTGCATTTGAGTATATCCACATTTTCTCTATCCACTCATCTGTTGACGGACACTTAGGTTGGTTCCATATCTTGGCTATTGTGAATAATAACCACAATGAACATGTGAGTGCAGCTATCTCTTCAACATACTGATTTCATTTCCTTTGATATATACCTAGTAGTGAGATTGCTGGATTTGGTGGTTATATTTTAATTTTTTGAGGAATTGAACCTTCATACTATTTTTCATAACGACTGTGCTAGTTTACATTTCTACCAACTTTGTATAAGGGTTCCCTTTTAGCCACATCCTCACCATCTTTTTTTGGCAGAGGGGGAGACAGAATCTCACTGCGTTGCCCGGGCTAGAGTGCCGTGGCGTCAACCTGACTCACAGTAACCTCAAACTGCTGGGATCAAGCGATCCTCCTGCCCCAGCCTGCCAAGTAGCTGGGACTACAAGCATGTGCCACCATGCCCGGCTAATTTTTTCTCTTTTTAGTTGTCTGACTAATTTCTTCCTATTTTTAGTGGAATGGGGTCTCACTCTTGCTGAGGCTGGTCTCAAACTCCTGACCTAAAGAGATCCTTCCACCTCGGCCTCCCAGAGTGCTAGGATTACAGGCGTGAGCTACCACACTCGGCCAACCATCTTTTTTTTTTTTTTTTTTTAATCTTTTTAGGCCATGTGCGGTGGCTCATGCCTGTAATCCTAGCAATCTGGGAGGCCAAGGCAGGAGGATCGCTCGAGGTCAGGAGTTCAAGACCAGCCTCAGCAAGAGCAAGACCCAGTCTCTACTAAAAAAAAAAAATAGAAATTAATTGGCCAACTAAAATATATATATAGAAAAGGTTAGCCAGGCATGGTGGCACGTGCCTGTAGTCCCAACTACCTGGGAGGCTGAGGCAGAAGGATTGCTTGAGCCCAGGAGTTTGAGGTTGCTGTGAGCTAGGCTGACCCCAGGGCACTCTAGCCCAGGCAACAGAGTGAGACTCTGTCTCAAAAAAAAAAATCTTTTTGATAATAACCATTCTAACAGGTGTGGGGTAATTTGCATTTCCCTGATGGTTAGTGATATTGAGTTCCTTTTCATATACCTGTTGGCCATTTGTATGTCTTCTTTTGAGAAATGTCTATTCAGGTCCTTTGTCCATTTTTAAATCAGTTTGTTTTTCTGCTATTTATTTTTATGAATTCCTTATTTATTTTGGATATTAACCACTTACCAGGTATGTGGCTTGCAAATATTTTCTCCTGCTCCACACATTGTCTTTGATATAATCTCACTCATCTAGCTTTGCTTTACTGCCTGTACTTTTGGGGGCATAAACAATCATTGCCCAAACCAATGTCATGGACATTTTCCCCTGTTTTACTTCTGGTGGTTTTACTGTTTCAGATCTTAAACCTAAGTCTTTAATCCATTTTGAGTTGATTTTTATATATGGTGTGAGATAGGGGTCTAATCTCGTTCTTCTGCTTTCTATTTCTGTGAAAAATATCATTGGAAATTTGGTGGGGATTGCATTGATTTGTAGATTGCTTTGGGTAGTATGGATTTTTAAATAATATTAATTCTTCCAACCCATGAACACAGGGTATCTTTATATGTGTCATCTGAATTTCTTTCATCAATATTTTATTGTTTTCAGTGTAGAGGTCTTTCATTTTCTTGATAAAATTTATGTCTAAGTATTTTGGGAGGCTGAGGCAGGAGGATTGCTTGAGCCCAGGAATTAGGTTGCTGTGAGCTAGGCTGATGCCACGGCACTCTAGCCCAGGCAACAGAGTGAGACTCTGTCTCAAAAAAACCAAAAAAATATAATCATTCAGGTTTTCTCTATGTAGGATCATGTCATCTGCAAAGAGGGACAGTTTAACTTCTTACTCTCCAATTTGGATGCCTTTTTTAAAATTTCTTTTCTTTATAGAAACAGGATCTCACTATGTTGCCCAGGCTGGACTCAAATTCCTGGGTTCAAGTGATCCTCTGCCTCAGCCTCCCCAAGTAGTTGGGACTACTGGCGTAGACCACTGCACCTGGTTTGAGTGCCTTTTATTTCTTTTTCTTGTCTAATTGCTCTGGCTAGGACTTTCAGTACTATATTGAGTGGAAGTGGTGAGAGTGGGCATACTTGTCTTTTTTTCCTGATCTTAGAGGAGAAGTTTTCAACTCTTCACCATTGAGTGTGACATTAGCTGTGGGCTTGTCATATATGGCCTTTATTTTGTTGGTACATTCCTTCTATATCTAATTTGTTGAGCGTTTTTTAAAATTATTATAATAATTTCAAAATAATAAAATGGTTAATATTATTTGTCTAGGAATTGATCCATTTTTTCTAGGTTATCCAGTTTGTTGGCATATAATTGTTCATATATGATATCAGTTGTACTGTCTCCTCTTTCATTTCTGATTTTATTTATTTGAGCCTTGTTCTTTTTTCTGAGTCTACCTAAAGGTATGTTGATTTTGTTTATTTTTCAAAAAAACAGTTTTTAGTTTTATTGAGCTTTTCTATTTTTCTTGTCTACATTTAATTCTGCTCTGATTTTTATTTTCATCCTTCTAATTTTGCATTTATTCTTTTCCTAGTTCCTTGAGATGTAGTGTTAGGTTATTTATTGAGATTTTTTTTTCTGATGTTGGTGTTTATAGATACACACTTTCCTCTTAGAACTGCTTTTGCTGCATCCCATAAGTTTTGGTATGTTTGTTCATTTTCATTTGCCTCAAGATGTTTAATTTCCCTTATAATTTCTTCACTGACCCATTGGTTGTTCAGCAGCTTGGTGTTTGATTCCCTTGTATTTGTGAATTTTCTGAAATTCTTCCGGTTACTGATTTCTAGTTTCATACCATTGCTGTCAGGAAAGATACTTGATATCATTTCAATCTTCTTAAATTTGTTAAGACCTCTTTTGTGGCCTAATATATGATCTATCCTGGAGAATGTTTCATGTGCACTTGAGAAGAATGTGTATTCTCTTGTTGAATGGAATGTTCTGTAAATGTCTGTTAGGTCCATTTGGTCTAAAGCTGTGGTACCCAACCCCTGGGCCATGTCCCGGTACCTGTCTGTGGCCTATTAGGAACCTCCTGAGCTCTGCCTCCACCCCCAGCCCCCGTCTATGGAAAAATTGTCTTGAAACTGGTGCCAAAAAGGTTGGGGACTGCTGGTCTAAAGTACAATTTAAGTCTGATGTTTCTATATTAATTTTCTCTCTGAATGATTTCTCCATTGCTGAAAGGGAGATATTGAAGTCTGCTACTATTATATTACAGTCTGTATCTCCCTATATATCTATTAATCTTTGCTTTATTAGGTGCTCCAATGTTGGGTGCATATATATTTGTAATTGTTACATCCTCTTGATAAATTGACCCCTTTATCATCATGTAGTGACATTCTTTGTCTCTTACAGATTTTATTTAAATTGTATTTGAGGCCGGGTGTGGTGGCTCACACCTGTAATCCTAGCACTCTGGGAGGCCGAGGTGGGCAGATCGCTTAAGGTCAGGAGTTCGAGACCAGCCTGAGCAAGAGCAAGACCCCGTCTCTACTAAAAATAGAAAGAAATTAATTGGACAACTAAAAATATATAGAAAAAATTAGCCGGGCATGGTGGCACATGCCTGTAGTCCCAGCTACTCGGGAGGCTGAGGCAGAAGGATTGCTTGAGCCCAGGAGTTAGAAGTTGCTGTGAGCTAGGCTGACACCACAGCACTTTAGTCCGGGCAACAGAGTGAGACTCCGTCTAATTAATTAATTAATAAAAAACTGGGACTCCAAAATTCTGGCTTGTAAGATTTCTGCTCAGATGTCTGCTGTTAGTCTGATGGGTTTTTCTTTGTAAGTTATTTGTTACTTTCAGCTTGCAGCTTAAAGGATTTTCTCCTTCACTTTGACTTTCGCCAGACTGATGACTATTGTTTCTTGGTGATGTCCTGTTTGCCATGAATTTTCCAGGTGTTGGATGATCTTCTTGTATTTGGCTGTCTAAATCTCTAGTGAAACAAGGGAAGTTTTCCTCAATTATTCCCCCAGATAGTTTTTCCATGCTTTTTGCCTTTTCTTCTTCTCCCTTAGGTATATATGTGATTGTTATATTTGTTCACTTGACATAGTCCCATGTTTCTTGGAGAGATGTTCATTCTTCTTCTTCTTTTTTTTTTTTTTAGAGACAGAGTCTTGCTCTGTTGCCCGGGCTAGAGTGCCATCAGCCTAGCTCACAGCAACCTCAAACTCCTGGGCTCAAGTGATCCTCCTGCCTCAGCCTCCTGAGTAACTGGGACTACAGGCGTGCACCACCATGGCCAGCTAATTTGATTCATTTTTCTTTATTTTTGACTGACTGGGTTAATTCAAAAGCCTTGTGTTCAAGCTCTGAAATTCTTTTTTTCTGGTTTGTTTAGTCTGTCATTTTAATTTTCTACCGTATTTTGACATTTCCTAAATGACTTTTTTTTTAAAACTTTCAGAATGGCAAAGTACCTAAATGACTCTTTCATTTCTAGAAGTGCTGTTATGTTTTTTCTTGTATTATCTATCTCTTAAGTGAATTTTTCATTCATGTTTTGAATTAATTTTTTTTGGTTTCTTTGTGTTTGCTTTCAACTTTCTCATCAATACCATTTATCTAACTTGCCATCCATATTTGAAATTTCATATCTGACATTTCAACAATTTCCTTTTGGTTGGAATCTGTTGCCGGAGAACTATTGTGATCTTTCGGGGGTGTCAAAACAGCCTGTTTTTTCATGTTGCCAAAGTTCTTATGCTGGTTCCTTCTCATCTAAGACCTCTTCTTAGCTCGAGACAGATAGCTTTACGATTGACCTGTTTTCATCTGCTGGGAACTCTTGCTCAGTAACGAGAGGGAAAGGTCCCTGAATGGCATGCTTTAGTCCTACTCCAGAATATTGACCAGGCAAGAGACGGGTGGATGCACTATGAATCTTTAACACTGCTGCTCTCCTGCATCTCCCCATTCCCTGTGGTTGTCACAGGTAGTCAGTGTGTGTGGTGTGAGCATTTGCCCTGCACAGATCTGGCAGTGGTAGCATTGATTAGTCCACATCTCATGAGCACTCATCCCACCTATGTCTGTCAGTTGCAGCAGAGCATTGGCCCTGTGGCAGTGTCAGCATTTGCCCCACACCTGTCTGTTGGTGCCTGCATTACCCAGGCGATGGCACACTGGTGGCCTTGCATGTGCCACTCAGATGGCAGTGGCAGGCACCTGAGGCTGCAGGTACTCTCTCCATCCAGGTTCCGTAGCAACTATGACCAGGTGGGGCTGCCTAGGTGGCTGCAGTGGGTGCTGGGTCCATGGGCACCCCACTCTGCCTGGTTTCCCTGGCAGTGGTGGTGGTGGTGTGCAGCACCCACCCACAGGGCACACAAGAATGCCCACCCTTCCCACTTCCTCCCCAGCCTGGCATGGGCTATAGGGAGGCAGCAGCAATGGATCTGGCCACTGGGTAGATGCAGTGCTTTGGAGCTTGGACCTCAAAATGGCACCAGCCTATGTACCCATGGTCCATAAGCCAGCAGAACCCCATTGTGCCTTCTCCCTGGAGCAATGCCACTGCACGCCTCTAGTTAGCTCCCTGTTCCAGTCCAGTGGCCTGCTGCAGTAGAGGCACCCCTCCTTCAGCTCTGATTGCGGTACCTATGGGGGAAGTGTGGAGCTCTGGGGTTCTCTCTGTCTCTTCCCCACATGCGAGTGCCTTACCCATGTATCTCTGATCCTGCCTAGAGAGTCACCCCACTTCCTTCCCCTTTACTTTGGTAGCCTCTTGTCTCCTCTCTGTTGATTCCCACTACTCTCTCTTAGATAATTGATGCAAAGGTGAATATCTACTTGTCATTTACAATCTGCTCTGTGACAACAGTGTGTGGAGGCTACTTCTAGTCCACCATCTTGGCCCCCGATTCCCACAATGGCTATTAAGTTTCAATATGAGTTTTGGAGGGGAGGAAGATTGAAACCATAGCACACCCCATATGGAATGGTGTAGCATGGACAGAATAACCATGATAACTCATGTTCAGAACAGAGAAGGATGTGAAACACAGCAGTCACTTCTCCCTAGGAATCCTGCTAGACAGAAATTGTGAAAACTTCCTACTTTGGCAGTGAAAAAAAGTCTTTTTCTCACATTCTGGTTCTGCTCTCTGCATGAGATTTCCTTATCCTCTGTTTTCCTTATCTGCTCTCTGGGAGTTTTTCCTTGTCTGTTATTCTCCATGGCTCCCTCTGAATCAAGTAGTACCAAATAGTTTATTTTGTTTGGCAACATCCCATTTTAAGGTACCCAACCTTATTGGTATTGGTTTGTGTAGAATAAGCTGCTGTTACTTCCCAACCCATATTAGAATTATTTTTTTCAGTAGGCATATAATTTACTAGAGTTCAATATTTGTTTACAGTTTTTCGTTTGTTATAAAACTTATATATTAAATGTTTTATTTTGAAATAATTTCAGACTTACAGAAAAATTGCAAAAAATAGTACAAAGAATTTCTGTATATCCTTCACCCAGATTCTTTATGTGTTATGTGTTATGTGTTATCATTTTACCACATTTATCATTGTCAATATGTACAAATTTTTTCCAAGAAGTTTAAGATTGTGTCACAGACACAATGTTCCATTATCCCTAAATACTTTAATGCCTATTTCCTAATATAGTAGAATATTCACTTGTATAACTATAGTAAAATTAACAAAATCAGGAAATTAATATTAATACAATACTATTATTTAATCTATAGACCTTATTCAAATTTTTCCTACTGTCCAACTAATGTTCTTTATATTAAGAGAAAAAATTTTCTGGTCTAGAAACTAATTCATGGTGATGTACTGAATTTAATTGTCATGTCTCTTTAGTTGCTCTTAATCTGGAACCATTCCTAAGTCTTTGTCTTTCATGACATTGACATTTTTGAAGAGTACAGGCCAATTATTTTATAGAATGTCCCTCACATTGAGCTTGCCTGATATTTCCTCATGATTACATAGGTTAAGGCTATGTACTTGTACTTTTAGCAGGAATACTACAAAAGTAATATTGTGCCCTCAGTATATTATATCAAGTGGCACATGATGTTGATTTGTCTTATTACTGGTGATTTTAACTTTGATTACTTGACAGAGGTGATGCTGGGTTTCTCCACTGTGCAGTTACTATTTTTTGCTTTGTAATTAATAAGTATTTTGTGAGGAGATACTTTGAGTCTATGTAAACATCCTGTAACTCTTCCAACTTTCACCTTTGATGATTCCTGCATGAATCAATTATTGCTATTTATTTATATCATTATGGGCTCATGGATATTTGTTTTATTCTATGGTTATAATTCCTAATATTATTTGTTTTATTGATCATGTTGTCCCAGATTTGCCCAGTGGGAGTCCTTTGAAGCTAGCCTCTGTGTCTTTTGACATGCTCCCATCATTCCTTGATCATTTCATTACTTTTTTGGTACCACAAGATATTCCAGGCTCATCTTGTACTTTTCTTGCCTCAGCCCTGGAATGAGCCGTTTCTCCATGAAGTTTCAGTTCCTTTTATTGGATAATGGTATTTAGAAACCAGGATTTGGGAACTACATATGTTTATTGGTACTGGGTTGTGATTGCTTCTAGAGAACTTCTTAGAGTACAGAGCTGGGAAATATATGTGTGTATACATATGCATACTTCTATATCTGTTTATCTGTCTATATGTTCTGTGCCACCACCACAATGTAGTTATGTTTCTCATTTGCCATGTAGTTAGGTTTATTTGTTTGTGTTTATATTACATTTTTAGTGTCCTCCCCCATCCTTGTTGATTTTAATTATTTTTGAATATGTAAAACATCATTCATAAAACTCTAAAAGCCAAAACTATACAGAAATATATATTCAGAGAAGTCTCACTCCCACCTCTGATTCCAACTAATCCATTCCTAACCCCATTCTTTGCATCCTGTTCCTGTTCCTACTCACGCAGGTAACCAATCTCTTTAGTTTCTGATTAATATTTCCTGTGTTTCTTTCTGGACAATGAGCAGATTATATGTATATTTTCCTATTTTCTTTATTACTCTTTTGCACTCTTTTTCTTTTACTTAATAATATGTCCTAGAACTCACTTCATATCATTCATGGATTCTTTCTCATTCTTTCTTGCAGTTCATATTATGTCATTATATGGATAACCTATGGTTTAACCACTCTTCTATGTGTGGACATTTAGATTGTTTTCATTGTTTTGCATCTGCAAAAAAATAAAGTGACTGTGTGTATACGTACTTTTGTATTGTTGAAGGTATATCTTCAGGGAAAATTCCTAGAAGTGTAATTGCTATTTCAAATGGTAAATGCCTGTGTGTTTCTGTTAGATATCGCCAAGTTCCCCCTCTGAAAGTGTTGTACCAATTTGCATTACTACAAGCATAGTATGCTGTATATATGAGTACCTATTTCTCTACAGCCTCACTGACTGAATGTGTTATCTTGTTTTTTAATTCTTGCCAATCTGGTTATTCAGAAGTACTATGTCAGTGTAGTTTTAATTTGCATCTCTGTTACTATAAATGAGGCTGAACATTTTTACATTGTTTTAAAGCCATTTTTATGTCTTTTCTGTGAAATTTCTGTTCACATCTTTTGCTTATTTTTCTATCAAGTTTTTGGTGTTTTCTCCATTTTTAAGAGTTCTTCAGATATTAGAGATATTTGCTCTTTATCTGTGATATATATATATATATATATATGTTGAAAACATTTTCTCCCAGTTTGTAATTTGTCTTTGACTTTGCCTCTTCTATTTATTTATTTATTTATTTTTGCCATGCTAAAGTTTTTAAAAACCTTTATGTGGTCAAATGTATCAAGTTTTTAGTGCATCTGGACTTTGAGTCATAGTTATAAAAACTTTCCCCACTCCCAGGTTATACAAGAATTCCCTCAAATTTTCTTCTTGGATTTATATGGTTTAATTTATTCAGATCTCTAATCCATTTGAAATTTATTCTGGTGTATGGTGTGAGGTATGAATCTAATTTTATCTTTCTCCAAGTAGCTATCCAGCACTGTTTATTAAAAATGTCTTCTTTGCCCCAGTGATTTGAAATATAACCTTTATCATACATTAAATTTCCCTATGTACTTGGTGTATATTTCTGGACTTCCTTTTCTGTGTCACTAGTCTGTCTATTCATGTAAGGAGTATCACGTCGTTTTACTTACAGAGGCTTTTTAGCCTGCTTTAACATTCCACATAGGGCCGGGCGCGGTGGCTCACGCCTGTAATCCTAGCACTCTGGGAGGCCAAGGCCGGCGATCGCTCGAGTTCAGGAGTTCAAGACCAGCCTCAGCAAGAGCGAGACCCCCATCTCTACTAAAAAAATAGAAAGAAATTAATTGGCTAACTAAACTATATAGAAAAAATTAGCTGGGCATGGTGGCGCATGCCTGTAGTCCCAGCTACTCCGGGGGCTGAGGCAGGAGGGTCGCCTGAGCCCAGGAGTTTGAGGTTGCTGTGAGCTAGGCTGACGCCACGGCACTCTAGCCCAGGCAACAGAGTGAGACTCTGTCTCAAAAAAAAAAAAAAAAATCCACATAGGATTTCCTTTTCAGTGTTTTGCAAGTTACTGTTGCATGTTTATTTTTTTCATACAGTATCAACTTGTCTATCTCCATAAAAACCCTTGTTAGTATTTTATTGAAGTTGTGTTAAATTTAAAAATTAACTTGGGGAGGACTGGTATCTCCTCCTTATCATTCCTTGCAGATGACTAATGATGATGAGTTGTTCTATTGAAGAACAGGAACTATATTTCCATTTGTTCACGTTGACTTTGTGTACTCCATTAGGGTTTTATAGTTTTCCTCACATTGGTTTTGAACAATTCTTGTTTAGTTTATCTTTGTTATTGCTATTTGAGTGTGGTTTTCCTCTACGATTATCTTTTCTAACTAGTTATTGTTTGTGTATATGAAGGCTATTTATTTCTGTATCTTAATTTTATGTTCTACCTTACTGAATAAAATGGTGTTGGAACAACTAGATAACTATATGGAAAAAAAAATTAAACTCAACTCCTGTCTCACACTATGCAGAAAATCAATTTGAGGTGAATTATAGACCTAAATGTAAAAACTAAAATAATGAAGCTTTAAGGAGAAAATAAAGAATATCTTCATGATTTGGCATTAGGCAAAAAGTTTTTTAGGACACACACAACTATCAGGAAACATAGACAACTATTTTATCAGGAAAATGTGATAAAATAGACTTTATCACAACTCAAAACTTCTGCTAGGGAAATGACACCATTAGAAAATATATGGTTAGGCAGTTGGGTGTGGTGGCATAAACTTGTAATCCCAGCTATTTGAGAGGCTGAGGCAGGAGGATTACTTGATCCCAGATGTTTGAGACCAGCATGGGCAACATAGACACTATCTTGAGAAAAAAAAGAAAATATATAGGCAAGCCATAGACTGGGAGAAAATATTCACCAAACATATATCTGAAAAATGACTGGCATCCAAAATATATAAAGCGCTAACAACTTAGTGAAATAAATACATACCAAATAAAATGGGCAAAAGATTTGAACACACACTTCGTGTTGGAAGATAGATAAGTGGACAATAAACACATGAGCAACATGTTAAACAGCATTCATCATGAGGGAAGTGGAAATTAAAAATAAAAATGACGTACTACTACACATGTACCAGAATGGCTAAAATCAAAAAGACTGACACCACAAAATATTGGCAAGGATGTGGAACAAGTGAAACTCTCATATTTTGTTTTGGAAAAGGTCTGGCAGTTTCTTATTAAGCCAGACACCCACATACCCTGTGATCCAGCAATTCCATTTTTGGGTGTTTACCCAACAGAAATGAAAGCATGTGTACAAAAAGACTGGTACAAGAATGTTCACAGCAGCTTTATTGATAATTGCCCCAAACTGGAATTAGCCCAAGTTTTATCAACAGAAAAATGGATAAATAAACTGAGGTCTATTAATACAATGAGATACAACTCAGCAATGAAAAGGAATGAACTTCCAATGCACACGATGAGAACAAATCTCAAAAACATTATACTGAGTGAAAGAAGCCAGATACAAAAGAGTACATACGGTATAATTTCATTTGTATGAAATTCTAAGACAAATGAAGCTATGGTGGAAAAAATCCTAACAGTGGTTGCCTTAGCAGTATAGAGGCCAGGGTTGACCGGAGAGAGACATGAGGGAACTTGCTGTGGTGATGGTAATATCCTAGAACATGATAAGTTTCGACCTGTGTAACTCAAAGCCTTACACATAAGATTTGTGCTTTTCACATTACATTTTACCTAATAACAAAAACCATAAACAAAAATTTAACTCTACATCATATGTGTACTGAAGTGCTTAGGTGTGAAATGTACTGATGTCTTCAACTTATCTCAAAATGCATGAAGATAAGATTAATTTATGGATGAGCTGGATAGATATGTGTAGTTAAAATGTTGTAGACTCTAGGTGGTGGATAGATGAATGTTCACTGTAAAATGCTTTTATTAATGACTTCTGTGTGTTTGAAAATTTCCATAGCAAAATGTCCAATGAAAAAAAGGGTGGTAGGAAATGGGGGGAGGGAAAAGAGGGGGGGAGACAGAAGGAAAGAAGAAAGGAAAGAATAGGCGGGCTGGCGCAAGTGCAGGGAGTGGGCATCTCTTGAGCTCAGGAGTTCAAGACCTGCCTGAGCCCTGAGCAAGAGCGAGACCCCATCTCTACTAAAAATAGAAAAAAAAATTAGCCGGGCATGGTGGCGCATGCCTGTAATCCCAGCTACTCGGGAGGCTGAGGCAGACGGATCACTTGAGCCCAGGAGTTTGAGGTTGCTGTGAACTAGGCTGATGCCACAGCACCCTAGCCCAGAGATGACAGAGTGAGACTTTGTCTCCAAAAAAAAAAAAAAAGAATTAGGAGGAGGATTTGTTCTGCGGAGTGGAAACAGATCTAACAGGCTAGCTACCTGTTCCTAGTACCAAATATTAATAAATGAACTCTGAGGTGATCATTCACAGATGGTATGTGGTAGTTTTGGAAGACCACTTAATTTACCATTGTTTTAAAAATATGCATATGTTAAAAAAAAAAAGCAATTCCATGGCAGAGGGTGGGTACAGGGTGGGGAGGGGATAAATCAAATCAGTCCAGGGATACAGTTTTCTTGATGGTCTCACTTTTACCCAGGGATAAATTTTAGACTAGAGAAGTGGATGGACTTCCTAGCCTTCAGGTGATCCTCTATAAATATTATTTCTCTCAGCTGACCTTTTGCTAAGTATTGAGCAACTGTGGGTTTGAGGATATGCTCTCTGACAAGTCCTTAAAGTACAACTATTCTGTGTTTGCCAAAGTACAGAGCCATGTGCTTTAAAAGCCAACCCAAGTGAAAGATGAGCGAAACAAGAACCCGTCCTTGAACAGAAAGCCGCTGCCCTTTTGCATGGAGGCATGCCAAGGGAGTAACTCACTGTCAGGGGCGATAAAACTCTCCAGAAGCAAGTTGTGGTCCGCTTTAGCACAGAGATGAACCAGACTCCACAACTCTAAACTAGAGAGCATCACCATAGTGATTATAGGCTGGAAAAAATTTAAAACAGTAACCAAATCTCAGTCATGAAAAAGGTCAGGAAAGATTTAGCTTTGAACAATGTAACTTCCTGATGAGCCAGCCCCAAAGAGAAATTAGTTGTAAAAAGTATGACTCACTGAATAGGATCGTTACTGCTGAACTTACAAATGTTGGGGAATGTCCACCCAAGATGGTAACTTTGATTTTTTAAGGGTTGGTTTGAAGCCCCTCTTTATAGCTGTCACTTCCAGATTGTAACTATAAAACCTTCTGCATGTGGGGATAGATAAAGCATCTATCTACTTACTTCAAAGTGATATTAAGGAGGAGCCAGAACACATGCCTATTGGATGAATCAGAGAATTCCAGCAGGTTAAATGGAGTAATACTGATTCTGCCATTCCTATTTAATTGGTGACTAGCAGTGACCAAATACATATTTAGGCAAAATGTTAAATGGTCAAGTGTTAAAAATCAATATTTACCTGAAGCCAAGGCCAAAATTAAGTAATGCTATCATAGAAAAATCTTCTGGAATACAAGGGTAAATCAGTCAAGTGCAGTGGCTTGTGCCTGTAGTTCCAGATACTCAGAGGCTGAGGCAGGAGGATCCTTGAGCCCAGGAGTTTGAGATTGCAGTGAGCTATGATCACACCACTGCACTCCAGTCTGGGCAACAGAGCAAGACCCTGTCACTATAAAAAAAAAAAAAGTAAATCCAAAATAGTATTGAAAACTTGTTAAATGTTTCTTTGTTTAAAAATGAGGTTTTCACATTTAAAATGTTAACATTTTTAATTGAAAATCATAATTGTATAATTTATTTGGTTAAAAATGTGATATTTGATACACATACACCATGCACAATGATTAAATCAAGCTAATTAACATTACAGTGTAGGAACACTAACTTTCCAGTATTGTCAGTTTTATGCAATGCTTGAAGAAAGTGCTTTCTGAATATTTTCGGAAGCAGTTTTAAATGCCCTTATGTATTTTTTTCTTTTTTATTTCAGCATATTATGGGGGTACAAATGTTTAGGTTACCAATTTATGTCTTTATGTATGTTTTTACTGATGATATTTTATATGTCCTTGCTGTTTTTTCTTTCTTTTGATTAATTTTAATTTTAAATTGTGTTTATCTTATTTTTATTTTATTTCTTAATTTAACATAAAGTAAGACTGACTTTTTCTGGTGTACAGTTCTCTTAGGAGTTCCTAAGTAATTTTATGGGGTCATCTCCTGAACTCCTCCTTCTCTGCCATCTCCCCAGTACCTTGAGGTTTCTAGGGCTCCCATATTGAGTTTTCTGGCTAGAAAGCTAGGACTTTAGTTATCATTATGTTCTGCCATGTACTTCTTGTGACTATGCTCATGTCTGGGAGAAAAGAGAGAAAGGGAAACAAAGCAATGGGTGTTTGCCTCACTCTCTTGGTACCACACCTCCTCAGAGTTTTAAGCCCCTATGGGCCCCTGCTACAGCTGCTGCCCCTGCCATGGCAGGATTGCTTACGGGAGTCAGTTTGGTAGCATTTGGAATTATCTTCTTTTCCAAGATGTCTGCTACCATTTACTTTACAGAGTCCTCAAATAGTTGCTCCATGTATCCAGGTTTTACAGCTACGTTTAGTGGGAGAGATTAGGTGGAGTGTGTTTCTACATCTTAACTGGAATGGAAACCAGCCCTTGCTGTTTTATACAGTCTTTTGAGAGAAATTTGTCTTTAAACTATGAATGTAGAAATGTGATAATGAAGCAAAAAAAAATTGACTCTTTCTTTTTTAACTTGAAAAATCTTTTTTTTTTAAATTTGAGATGGGGTCTTGCTATGTTGCCCAGGCTAGTTTCAAACTCCTGGGCTAAAGTGACCTTCCTGCCTCAGCCTCCCAAATAGCTGGGATTACATGTGTGCACCACCATGCCTAGCTTGTAATAGACTCTTAAGATATGAAAATCATCTATGAATTTCCACCTGTATCTGGGCACTTATTGCATGTGTGCATACAGTCTACCAGCAGAAGCAGATTGCCTAGCTGACCCATGGTTAAGCATAGACATGAAAGAGCACATCTAAGACCAGAAGAACTGCCTAGCTGAGCCCAGACTAAATCCTAACCTGCAGAATTGTCAGTCAAGTAAATGGTTATTCTTTTAAACCACTAAGCTTTTAAAATAAAGCAATAGCTAACTGATACTTGTAAGCAAGTAAAACAAAGGCATCAATCCATTGTGCTAATTTTTTTAAAGATTTCTGGTTGTTTCTGCATGTCCCACTGTGTGATGCACAAAAAGTGACATGTCTACTACTATCAATAATTCTTTTGTGCACAGCAGAATATAATTGAGACAAGATGTTTTCCAGTAACTTAATTTCTAGAAGGAATTTTATACCTGGGATTCATTGGGCAAATCTCAATTATCCTTCAATTAAAACTACTGAAAATGTTTGGCAGTCTATAAGCATCATGTCAACAAGTTTTGTTTAGATTTTTAAACTCCATAGACTCAAAACAATAAGGAAGTGCCTTACAGGATGCCTGTAATGTCTGTTTTGAAGTTTGCTTAATGAGAATCAAATGAGTCTACAGCCATACCACCCTGAACGCACCAGATCTTGTCTGATCTCAGAAGCTAAGCAGGGTTGGGCCTGGTTGATATGTTCATGGGAGAATTAAATGAGCTTTGGCTACCTTACTTGTCTCTAACATCTTCTTCTCTTTATAGTCATTTCATTCTTTGTTACTATATTTCTCTGAAATATAGTGATTTTGGAGTTTTTCCTCCTCATGAAATTCGGAGGTGGAAAAGTTGATATTCAGCTTTTATTTCATCTTCATAAACTATGAAGGATTTCCAAATAAGCCTTTTCCAAGAACAGTCATGGCCTTATTATAATTAAGTAAATAAAAATTAAATACAGTTCTTAAAGGTTATTTCATTTATTGTTATGACTGCTAATACAAAAAAGAATTCTATAATACAAAGATTAGAATTATGATATCCATTGTATTGCTAGTTTTTCCAGAAAAACAAAAAAATTAGATTAAAAAAAGAATTATAATATTCAATTTTTATTTTTTTATTATTTAAAAAATTAATGGCTTTAAAAGAATGTGATTACCTTAAATCTATTTGGCCACTGCATATTATCTTAATATTTGTATTTACTGTTCATCTACTTCCCTATTTAACTTTTTACAAGTTCCTAATAATTGTGTGTGTACCTAAAATTAGAAATTTCCATAATCATCATTAAGTATTGTAGCATTTTACTCCTACCATAATAAATATGCGTTCATATTAATATTTCAAATGACTAAAAGATTTCAACATATAAACATGTAGGGAGATTTTTACTCCAATTAGATCTAGAATGCTTACCTATATTTGAAAATATTCAGATATTAAAAATAAATCTAAATGGCAATCTTTGTTCATATTACTGACATTTCAGTACTAATTATACATGAGGGTAATATACATGATCACATTGTGCACAAGTTCTGGGATGGCAGAAATGATGTTGAGGTAGACATTGAGCCTTCCAAAGGGTGAGGCCAAAGATGAGAGCATATTTTGGCCAAATACTGAGGCCACAGCTAAACGTCAGTGCATCCCTACAGCTGACCTTTACTTTTTTCCCTGCTCCAGAACTGTCCTGGATGATGGGACTTGGAAAAGTGCTGGGATGATTGTAATCAATAACAGCACACAGAGAAATGTCATAACATCCTGTTTCAATTGACTCCACTTCCACATAATATCCTGTGCCTTCACTAATACCACCCCTCTACCCCTGGCCCCGGAGACGTAAATCTCTTCCTTTTGTGAGCTGGGCCCTTTTAAAATTACTAGGGTGAGCAAGTAAGTGGAGAGTGCACCTGTACTGGGGAGAGACACCAGTGAAGAAGATGAAAGAATTCGACCAGGAGATAGGATAGGATAAGAACCAGAGAGGACCATGGTTTTTTTAGAGAAGAGGAGGCTGCAGAGGTGAAGCATCACTGGAGTCATTGAATGATTGTCAGAGGTTACAGGTTGTTTCTAACTTTCCCTAGGCATGGATGTGAAAATTGCAGGTTTTAAGGAAAACACTCTTTGGTGGAAGAAGCCACATTAAATGTTGGAGAAAGTTGTTGAGGCAGAATCTCAAGAGTGAGGAGTAAGAACTAGTGGGCCAATGATGTCCTCAGAAACCAGCACACATACTTGCCAGGCAGATTTTCCAGTTTTAATGATCTTTATGGTTTTGTAAGAAGTGAGAACAGATTTTTCCATAACAAGTCATATCCTGAACAAGAGATGGGGAGCCCTCAAACTCCTGGTTGTCTGTTGCTGATTAAAAGGAAGGCCAGCCCGGGTGCTGTGGCTCACGCCTATAATCCTAGCACTCTGGGAGGCTGAAGTGGGAGGATTGATGGAGCTCAGGAGTTTGAGGTTGCAGTGACCTACAATGACACCACTGCCCTCTACCGGGTGACAGAGCAAGACTCTGTCTGAAAAAAAAAAAAAAAGAAAGGCCACTTAAATGCAATGTAGTATCTTGGATTGGTTGCAGGAACAGAAAAAGGACATTTGTGGAAAAACTGGAGAAATCTAAGCCCAAAGTTTGGTTAATAGTGATGTATCAATGTTTGTTTCGTGGTTTTGACAGATGTACCTGGGTCATGTAATGTGTTAACCTTGGGAAAAACTGGGTGGGGGTATATAATTCTCTATACTATCTTTGCAAATATTCTGTAACATAAAATCATTCCAAAAGTAAAAAAAAAGAAAACATCTAAAGCTGAGGGAAAATAAAAAGGCCTGGATTTGAATGTAGTCTAGTGGGTTATTGTGGGGAGGTGTTGCCCTTAGGGCAAGGCAGAGCCCACCGACAAGGTCAAATGGGAAGAATGCAAGGACTGCGCCAAATATGGACTAGAAAGTAACATAATAAAACACAACTGAAGAAAAAAGTAGAGGATATATTTACATCAGAATCTTATTTATTGAGGAAATTTTGAGGAAATGATTTCAATAGTTGTTAGGCTGAATTCGGAGGCCAGTGGAAAATTCCATAGGGGCTTGACCTTTGGACCCTCAACCCTTCCCTGCCTTTAGGCCCATAAACAGCCAAAACTCAGTATCCTGCTCTTGCAAAGTATTTCCTGCTTATGCAAGATAGTCAACACACTCTCTTTGGTGGGGAGGGGAGGTCCCCAAATCCGCTCATAAAACCCCTGAACACTGGCTATTTTGGGGCTGATGCCATCTTGAACTCAGCCCGTCTGTACGTAGATGTTAAAATAAACTTCCTTTCACCTATCCTGGCCTCATGCATTCCTCCTCCCTCAGCATTTCTTTTCTTTCTTTCTATTTTTTTTTTTTTTGAGACAGAGTCTCACTGTGTTGCCCGGGCTAGAGTGCCCTGGCGTCCACAGCAATCTCAAACTCCTGGGCTCAAGCGATCCTTCTGCCTCAGCCTCCCGAGTAGCTGGGACTACAGGCATGTGCCACCATACCCTGTGAATTTTTTGATATATATTTTTAGTTGGCCAATTAATTTCTTTCTATTTTTAGTAGAGACAGGGTCTCACTCTTGCTGGGCCTGATCTTGAACTCCTGAGCTCTAACGATTCACCTGCCTCGGCCTCCCAGAGTGCTAGGATTACAGGCGTGAGCCACCGCACCCGGCCGGGCCCTTGGGGTGTTTCTAACACTAGTAATGTGTCTTATAATGAAATGGCAGTGATTTCATACAAACTTATTCTCTAAGATAGGTTAACTTTTAGTCTTTAGCCTGTAAAGGTGGCGGCAGCAGAAAGAAGGCCAGAGACAGACAGAGTAGGGCCAAACAATGTGGCTTTATTGACCGCTCCCGGGGGAGGTTCACGGTCTCGAGGAATGGGGCCCGAGAAGTCACGCCCATTTGAAAGAGGTGAGGGCTTTTATACTATTTGAGGTGGGCCGGGGGCTTTTGGCGGGAAAAGTTGGGGATTTTCCACAGTGACCTTTGGAGGTCATTGAGGATTAGGAGGGGTTGGTGGTATTTGCAGAATCCGGGAATGGAAACTTTCTTATCTGGGTGGGCATCCGTGTGTGGTTGTCCTTCAACTTAGCTGGGCCTAACAGTCACCTTTGTGGGTCTCTCCTCTTTAAGGAGGGGAGGGGGTGCCCGCCACCAGCCATACATAGCCAATGTTCAATTCACATGAAATTGACATGTGCCACCTTGGGTCAGCGTTCCAAGAAACAAGATATTTTTTTCCCTTTTTGTGCAGATGTGAGCTACGGTTAAGCTATAGTTTTGGAGTGAGATGGCTCAAATATTTTTCTTAGCATGTTGTTTCATAATTTCAAACTCATGTTTAAAAAATTAAACAGCTTAAAAAATTAGTAGGCTTACATCAAACTAAAAACATATGCATAGCAAAGTAAATAAATAATCAACAAAATGAAAAGGCAACCATAGAGTGGGAGAAAACATTTGCAAACTATATATCTTAGGAGGTGCTATAATCTGAATTTGGTGTCCTCCCCCCCAATTTAATATGTTGAAACCTAATCCCTAATGTGATAATATTTCCATTAGGAATTTGTTAGGGTGGAGCCTTAATGAATGGTATTAGCGCCCTTATAAAAGATGCCTGAGGAAGATTGTTTGCTCAGATGAGGCCACATATTACAGAAGACACCATGGAGACAGAGCAGGGCTCCCTCTTAGGGGCCTGCCAGGTTCCCACATGCATGAAAATGAAGAAAACATCTTGAATCCCTTCAAGGGAAATTCCAAGAACCTAGCTAGCCTTGAAAAGTAAATGAGCAACCTGATAAGGAAGAAGATAGTAATGACTTAAAACAATAGTCTCCCAAGCAAGCCAGAGTCACAAGGTATTTTGGTTCCCTGTAGATAACATCTTAACATATGTTCTTGAGTTGTTTTTCGGAAACCTGGACCCAGACCAGATGGAAAATGCCTACTGCTATCTTGTAAACCTCAGATAAGGGGGAACTGAAGATTGCGCGTTCTTTGTTCTAAATTTCTTCCTGAAGGGCCTGGAAAGAGTCATGCCCACAGGCCAAACTATAACATTGCTTTCCACTGACCCTAAATTTTTAGACAAGGCCTAGTTTCCTTAACCAATTGCTATTCAAATAATCTCTGAATCCACCCATGACCTGTAAATCCTCACTTCAAAATATCCCTCCTCTGGCTGGGCGCAGTGTGGCTCACGCCTGTAACCCTATCACTCTGGGAGGCTGAGGCGGGAGGATCGCTCAAGGTCAGGAGTTCGAGACCAGCCTGAGCAAGAGCAAGACCCCATCTCTACTAAAAATAGAAAGAAATTAATTGGTGTGAACAGAAAAAATCCAAACTCTGAAATATTTAAAAGAAGTTTATTCTGAGCCAAATTTGAGGACCGTGACCCAGAGCCACTCCCAAGAAACCTTGAGCAAGTGGACTCAAGGTGGTTAGGTTACAGTTTGGTTTTATACATTTCAGGGAGACAGGGGTTACAGGAAAAGTCATCAATCAATACATGGGAGGCATACATTGGTGTGGCCCAAAAAGGTGGGCCACTTCCAAGCGGGGGCTTACAGGTTATAGGTGGGTTTAAAGATTCTTTGGCTTGTAATTGTTTAAAGACATGAAGCTTTGTCTAGAGGCTTGGAATGTTTTAACATAAGGAGTGGTTATCATGGATAAGCCACCGGACATAGATTTTGTTGTGTAAATTGAGGACCTGCAGGTATGTCTTGCATACCCTTAGGCCTGTCAATGGCTCACAAAGGACTCCAAGAAGGGAGGGGGGCATGATGAGGCATGTCTGACCTCCCACCGCCTGGCAGACAATTTAGTTTCAGGATATTCCTTTGGCCATAAGGGGGTCCATTCAGTCAGCCGGTGGGGGGGGTGAGCCTTAAAATTTTATTTTGGCTCACATTGGCCAACTAAAAATATATAGAAAAAATTAGTCGGGCATGGTGGTACATGCCTGTAGTCCCAGCTACTTGGGAGGCTGAGGCAGGAGGATCGCTTGAGCCCAGGACTTTGAGGTTGCTGTGAGCTAGGCTGACGCCATGGCACTCTGGCCCGGGCAATAGTGTGAGACTCTGTCGTAAAAAAAAAAAATCCTGCCTTTTTGGGCCAAAGCTATGTATAACCTCCATGTTCTGGATGTACCCCGCCTTTAAAAACACTTGCTTGTGTGTGAGCCATTGGTGAGTTCCAGTCTTAAGCATTAGCTGTCAATTCTTCTTGCTTGGTGCCATGAAATAAATGCCTTTCTCTCACTGCAAATCTTGTTGCCAATCTTTGGCTTTGCTATGCCAGGCAAGCAGTCCCAACTTCAGCTTGGTAACACCATCCATGAAGAACAGGCCCTCACTAGACACCAAATCTGCTGGTGCCTTGATCTTGGACTTTTTAGTCACCATAACTGGGAGAAATAAATTCCTGTTGTTTATACCTAAGATATTTCATTATAATAACCTAACTGGATGTAGACAATGGGTTAATATCCAAAATATATTAATACAAGGAACTCACACAATTAAGTAGCAGAAAAACAAAATAAAACAAAAAGCAATTAAAACTAGGCAAAGGACCTGAATAGACATTTCTCAAAAGAAGACATACAGATGGCCAATAGCACTGTATATGAAAAAATGCTCAATATCACTAATCATCAGGGAAATGCAAATCAAAACCACAATGAGATATCATTTCACCTGTTAGGACGACTATTACCAAAAAGACAAAATATAAATTTTGTTGAGGATGTGGAGAAATAGAAAGCCTTGTATACTGTTGGTGGAATTGTAAATTACTACAGTCATTATTGAAAACACTTTGGAGGTTCCTCAAGAAACTAAAATAGAACTACCTGACCTATAGACTGGAGTGTGTTGAAAAAAAAAAAAATAAATAAATAAATAAAAATAAATAAAATAAAATAGAACTACCATATACGATCCAGTAATCCCACTTCTGGGTATATATCCAAAGGAAATGAAATCAATATGTTGAAGAGATATCTGCAGTTCCATTATTCACAGTAGCCTAGATATGGGACTGTTACCAAAAACTCGGCACTTGTCCGTGAGGCTGAATCAGAAGAATGAGGACAAGTGGTTTGAGGAGGAAGGAAAGAGACATCTTATTACTTTGCCAGCAAAGGAGGAAACATGGTAGACATTCTGTCTCAAAAATCCAAATTTCCTGAACATTAGCAGAAATATGTAGCTTTTAAAGAATGGGTTCTCAGCTTCAGGTAATTACTCTTCAACTACAGTTGGTGATTCTAATCATTCCATCTCCGGCTGGCTGAAGACAATCTTGTGACCTCCGCCCAGAACCTCCCTTTACCAGGTCTGGGCTGGGCCATCTCCTGTTGCACAAATTAACAAAAGACTAACCCTTCCCCTCCCAACCACTGGCCTGAGGCAGGGATGCAGGCTTTAGTTCTCCAAAAGGGGTGGAGGATGTTTTAAAGGACACAGAAAATATTTTTGCCATTTTCTTTTGTTACATATTCCCCACTCTCAGTATTTCCCTTCCATATCTATGGGAGGAAGGGTGACCACTCTGTTACAGGATCAACCTAAATGTCTATCAGAAGTTGGATGGATAAGGAACTTGTAGTATATATCAATATTAATACATACAATGAAATATTCAGCTTTATAAAAGAGTGAAATCCTACCATTTACAACAACATGGCTGAACCTGGAGGATATTATGCTAAGTGAAATAAGCCAGACACAGAAAGAAAAATATTGCTTGATCTCACTTATATGTGGAATCTAAAATAGTTGAGCTCATAGAAGCAGAATGTAGAATGGTGGTTGCCAGGGCGAGAGGGAGGAGGTAAAGGGGAGGGGAAAGTTAAAGGGCACAAGATAAATAAGTTCTGAAGATCTATGCAGCATAATGCCTGTTAGGGTGGAAAGCCTGGTAGGTGTTCACAGCGCCGGTGGAGAAAGATTTTTTCACGCAGAAATGAAGATGTATAAAAGTAAAAAAGTTTATCTTCTTAGGAGAGAGGAAAAAAGAGAAAAGGAGGAAGAGAGCAGGGAGTTGGTGTGTCCTCCCAAAGAAAGAGAAGGAAGATGCAGAGGCCAAGTGGCTTGCTGCTTTTATGGGGACAAAGAGAAAAAAAAATTAATTTGTTGTGGAGGAATTAGCAGGCAGCTGCGAGACTTCAGGTTGTTGTCTTTCTTGTTTTCTCTGTTCCAGGAGACTTGGTTATCTCTGAAATGTGGTCAGGCTGATGCAGGGAAAGTGATTTTGACCCTGAGATAGGGTTTGGGGCAGGAGACTGAGGCCAGGAGTTTACTCCCCTGCTGTCTGTCCTGGAGTTTCTCAGGAACTCATTGAGGCTATTAAACAAATTCTAAAGGCTGTGAGCAGGGGTGAATGTAAAGAGAAAGATTTAGGTTTCCTTTCTGTCTTTGGCTCTTTTCAGATGTTTGTGACTACAGAGCCCTGCAGGGTGCCTGCCAGCTTGGGAGAGAAACAGCTGAGAGTAGGGAGAGCTCAAGACTGATCATTAACTGTTATTAGAAAATTGCGGGATTAGATATTTTCCTGTTATTTCAGCAAGGCCGCCCTTACAGTGCCTATAGCTAACAATACTGTATCGTATACTTAAAATTTGCTAAGAGGGGAGATCTATTGTTAAGTGTTTTTATCACACACACAAAATCCCTCAAACAATAATAATAAAGGAGATGGGAGGAAACGTTGGGAGGTAATGGATATGGTTATGGCCTTGATAGTGATGATGATTTCACATGTGTGTAAACTCATTGAGATGTATATATTAAATATATATAGCTTTTATATGCCAATCATACATCAATAAAGTAGTTTAAAAATAAATGCTTCAAAAATGATTACAAACCACATCCACCTGTTGTTTTGTTGTATTTTGTTTGTTTTTAACCATATAACACTGGAAGCATGCGTTGGTAATGAGATCAGGCCTTCTTGGTGTCCCATGAGTCTATAATGATAGCTGGGCCTTAGATCACAACATGTCTTGGATTTCTTTTTTTTTTTCTTTTTTTTTAATTTCTTTTTTTTTTCTTCTTTTTCTTGCCCTTCTCGTTCCAGATGCAAGTCTTGGATTTCTGAATGGTTACAACATGCATAACAAGTCACAGACCATTTCACTGCCTAGCCTGCTCTCCAATGCCAGGTATGGACGTTGCATCAGTTAACCAGTCTGGTTGCCTCACTCCTTCTACTTAGACTTTTGTATAATGGGAGGTGGATTGGGTAAGATTCTGGTTTTAAGTAGTAAATAGTATCTCAAGCCAGCTTAAGCAAAAATCAGTAAATGGTCATTTACAAAAAGGAAATGGAGGTCTCATGGTATCTCTAGGCAGGAATGTGGCCTGAACTCAGGAGGAAACTATAACCAGGAACCAGAAAGCCAGCACAGGAACCTAAGAAATAGACTTTCTTTTGGTCTCTGATCTTTGCTTCTCTCTTTTTGTAGAATGACTTTCTTGACTGAGACTGACTAGCTGTCTCAAGGTATGATTGAAAAATTTCCAGAAGATACAGCTACCCTAAAGAGAGTAAGAAAAAAAAAAAAGAAAGAAAAATTTCCAGGAGAGAGAATCTGATTGGCTGAAGTCCTGTCATGTGCTACCCTGATCTAATCAACTGCAACTGTAGGGACAGAGTCACATGGTATAAACATGGCTTCCTATCCATATAGGTAGAAGATAGTATTGAGAGAAGCAAGAAGTGCTGTGTAGACACTTCAAATTTTATCTACTATAAAAGACTAACCATAATAGGTTTATTTGCCCCATGTACAAGTGAGTCAATATAATGAGACACTGGAATGAAGCAGAGAGTTTAATAATTTGTAGGGCAGCCTAACAAGGAGATGGAAGGAAACCTTGAATCCACCTCCCTAAGAGGTTTGTGGATAGGGTTTCTAAAGGGGTCTTGACAGGTGATTGGCTGAAGTGTGATAGAGGGAATGGCCTGGAAAAATAGAAAAAATGCTTTTTGTCTCTAAAGTCTGCATCTCTGCCTCAGGCCAGTGGTTGGGAGGGGCAGGGTTAGTCTTTTGTTTATTTGTGCAACAGGAGATGGCCCAGCCCAAACGTGGTAAAGGGAGATCCTGGGTGGAGGTCATGAAATCGTCTTCAGCTGAG
>CAUYRT010061238.1:0-20272 GCA_963574885.1 Lepilemur ruficaudatus
CTGCTATAAAGAATATCTGAGGCTGGGTAATTTACAAATAAAAAGGTTTATTTCACTCACAATTCTGATGGCTTAGAAGTTCAAGTCTGGGCATCAGCATCTGGTTAGAGCCTGAGGTTGCTTCCACTCATGGTAAATGGTAAAATGAAGCTGGAGTCTGCAGAGACCACATGGCAATAGAGGAAACAAAGCTGGGAGAATTTTTAGACTGTAAATACCATCTAATGCTATTCCTTCATCTAACATGCTAAAATTAAACACAAGATGTTATGCAAATAAACTTGGTGGCTGAATGGTAATCAAGAAAGTTAGCAATTTAAAAAAATGGAGGCAATATTTTTTCAATAATTAAATTCTCAACTATACTGCATATTCCTTGAAAGTATACAACAATTGTCATATTTCTTTCTTCCTAAATACAACACAGAACAGGGCCATATGGTATAGTAATTAAAACCACAGATTTTAAAAGTCAAGAAAACTTGGGTTTAAATCCAACTTTTGCTCCTTATGTATATAACCTTGGAAAACTAATTTTAAGTTTCAGTTTTTTCATCTAAAAAATTAGGGATTAAACCACTAGTTGCTTGTTGTAAGGTTTATTATAATAATGTTCTCAAAAGTACTCCTATTAACTAATGTTTAATAAATAACTTCTATTATTAAAGTAATAAATATACAATAAAAACTTAATAACAGATTATCTCCAGAACTAGACTGACATATTTTATAAAATATTTTAATATAAGGATTATAAATCTTATTCCAATAATATATTAGGTTTTGAATTATAAGAATAGCATTAGAAACATATTTGTTAAAAAATAAGATCAGGATATAAATATATAGTATACATTTAGGGTAGATTTCAACTTGAAAGAAATACCTACAAATGTGTTGATTTCTAAGCTACAGATTAAAGCAGAAAAAAAGAAAATTTTAATGTGATATATGGATGATAAAGGTCAGAGAACAAGGTGCAAATTATTAACGTGACTTCTGCAAAACAGCCCAGTGACATCATTAATACAGCCTTCACCTACACTGCGCTTTTTGTCTTGCCATCTGAAACCTCTCCACAATAAAATTCTTAGGAATTTCTCAAAACCGTTATAATAAATTATACCTCCATCATAAGGTATTTGATGTCTTCTTCGCTGTTTGGTAAAATGAAAATTTTAAATTAGCTTTTTAATGAATAATAAATACAAAAGTATATAACTTAAAATTAAGAAAAAATGCAAACATTAAATTTGTCCCTAAGGAAATCATAGCAGATCAGGAGTATTCATATTTTGTAAATGACTAAGTCACTGGACTTTAAATATGGAGCAATAGCACTTGTTCCTTTGGTCAAAGACAGATGCTCGCTGAAAGGAAATTTCTCTCAATGTCGGGATGCTTCCTACAGAGCATGAGATTGCACTGAAAAAAATAGCTTTCCTTTTATATCCTCAATAAACAATAAAAAATAAGTTTATATATATATGTATGTTTTACACAAGTACTTAAATATAATTTTTATATATATTTAAATATATGTCACATATGTGTATATATATATATAAAAGCTCTTTCATGCCAAGAGTAAACTATACTGTTCTTGCATTAATACTGAGCAATAGGTCATTAAGTATGAAATGTCCAATTTTGAATCAGAAGTTTAGTTTATCATATTTGAAACAATAAGCAGTATAATTAATCAAGGTATATGCCTAAACTACCAACATAGTTTTGCCATCTTAACAGTAGCTTGTTTAATTCATGTCAGAGATATCAACTGTCAGATTTTACAGTACTTAAAAAAATCAGATATTCCATACTTAATAACCTAATAGTATTCCTAGCTAGAATGTACATACTTTATATGTCCAAAGAACCTAGTGATCATCCAATTACAAAATCCTATTTATTTTTAAGGCAGACTATAGAAAATTTCCAATAAAGATGTAGAAATGGAAAGTTCTAGAAAGTTCTAAAATTATTTACTTTTTTGAATTATTGGTACCTAAATCTAGTCACACAATCATTAATTTTATAAGAAAATTCAGCATGATTTATATACATATTTATCATCCATTTAACTTAATAAGAAAATTTGGAACTTACATTCTGGCTCATCTGAGCAACCCCCTTCTTCACTCACACAATTATTGTAATGTTTCTCTTCAGAATAACTAACACATTTAGCTTCAGAATAAATGTCATAAGCAGATAAATAGATGATGGACGGATAGAGAGACACATAGATAAAATTTTAAAATTTACTATCAGAGCTATTAATACATTCAATGTAAATAGATATATGTGACTTAGGTCAGATTAGGTTAGAAGGTTACAATTTTTGCTAAAGGCCATCAAAAAATACTTAGAAAATAATCCCTGGTAAACCTAAATATTCAACCTAAACTTCTAAAAATGTAAATGATTCTAATGTTAAATCTGCTATTGTTTAAGCTATTTTTTAATCAATTTTAATTTCAACAACTCAACTTCTCTACTTTGGAAGTTGTTTATCGTAGTATTTGACATAGAGTTAACACATTAGCACTTTACATTTCTTACTTAAAGCAAGAGTTCCCCCATCAAATATCCTTTAAATTTAACACAAGTGCCCTAAATAGAAACTTTGAAACCGATCCACCCTCTATGCCAATTTAACCAAATTATATATTCATATACTCACAAAGTTATCTCATTTTGCTCTGCTTTATATCTCATTAAAGTTTTCCTCTCTGGGAATACAGTACACTTACTTTGTACGAACACTTTTTTGATGGCCTTTAGCAAAAATTGTAACCTTCTAACCTAATCTGACCTAAGTCACATATATCTATTTACATTGAATATATTAATAGTTTTGATAGTAAAATTTAAAAGAGACAGCATTTTACACACCTTTTTTTTTAACATTTTACCCACACACGTTTTAAGTACTTTCTAGGCAAAAATGAAAATTTTCTTTGGAAACTGACTTCAATAGGCTAAGTATTGGAGCTTTTTCACCCTTCTGCTGCTTCCAGATAATAATTCCCTATTGAAGATAAGCTAATGCCCTGGAGGCAAAAGCCTTTCCCTCTATTTCCCATTGCCATAATGTTACAACCCTTATTTGCAAACTTTCCCATTCACAAGTAGATTTTTGGGATTCAAAAGGGTCCCACAGGACTTCTAATAAATTTTTGGAGAAACAATTAAAGCCATCCAAACTCATCTGTAGTACCACCTCTCCTTAAAAGTGAGCAAAGTTTATATAGAAGCAGTCAATGCTGAACTGAAGTTACGTATTTATTAATGCAGAAGAAAACATTTGTGTGATATTATGGCCCTGGTTTGAATGAGCTGATTTGCTCACTCTTCTTAGCTGATGTAAAAACTGAAAATTTTAATAATTTTGAAAAGCACATGTCTTCTAACTTGAAGGAGGATCCAGAATCATGCGTATCTCAAACCTGACAGTTATCACAGAGACCCGACAAAAGGTTAGCATTCAATTAAATAAACATTTCATTCTTGTTAAATGTATCATAAAAAGACAAAGCATATAGGAAAAGAAAAAATATTAAAACAGCACAATGTAGCCTAATATATTAAAAATTCATCTTTCATACATAATACATAATAAAATATTAAAATACAATGTTACAGAATTCCTCAGCTTCTCCAGCAATGGATTCCCCTATTTCACCTGCCCATGAGACAAGTAAATTCAAATTTTTGAAAACTTTCTAGTTAAAATTATTTTTGATCTTTCCACATCCACGTTCTGATAATGGGAGCAAAGCTATATTCACATTCAGCTAAAGGAGAATCTGCCTAAATGCAATACTGCTTTGCCTTTCAAATTACCTCTTTCCACATTCCTTCAATCCAGGATACATTAATTCCATTGTCTCTGCCATTCCCTTGTCTTTCAGAGGTTCAGGGAATAGTGTTATAGAATATAACTGATTCTTTCCCATATTTATTTTGAAATAAAGTAGTTACATGTAGGAGTTATGGAAAGAATCTTTAGTTATGGAAAGAATCTTTACATATGTTTATATTAATGAGGGACTACATTCAGCATTAGCACTTCTAACACAGCTCGTTCATAGTTATTCAAGATAGATCTCTTCCTCTCTCTCATCCACCTAAGATTTAGATTCTGGTTTCATATTTGGGGGGAAACCTATTCTCTGGTCTACTTCGAAAATAGCCTCTCACTTCAAGCAAAACCTGTCTCTCCAGGGGTGAGACCACAAACTGGAAACCTAGCCATTTGCATAAGAGATACACACGTGTTGTGAGTAATGAAAGGATGATTTTCTAACTGGCTGGCATCCTTTGCTGCACTTGTAGAAGGAAGGTATTTATGGTCCTTTGAGTGAGGGGTGCATATGTGGTGGATGATGAGAGAACCAACTCCAGGGCTGACACTTACACTGTCCTTTCCTCTCTAGCTTCTCCCGGTCATATCATGATTGCCACCCTACAGCCACAGAAATCTAGAAATGAATGTACTCAAGAGCTCGCTGGGTTGTGTCTCCACTTACTTGTTCAGTGTTCTGGCTTCACATTAGAATCATCTGGGAGAACTTTAAAAACACTGAAGCCTGGATCCTGCACTTAGAGTTTGGATTCAACTGCTCTGGGATGAGACCCAAACGTTAGTGTTTTGAAAAGCTCAAGTGATTCTAACGTGTAGCCAAGTTGACTGATTTAAGTGATGTGGTTATAAGAAATAAGATTAATAGAGATGTACATAAACACATGCATATATATAAATTTAACAATGTTATGTAAACATTATATAACTGAGAATGATTATAAACCTCATAGGGTCCAATTACAGTATTCTTTGGAACCAAGAGATTAACATTACAATATAGAATTTATTAGAAACAGATCCCTTCAACCTCAGAATAAAATGTAACTTCTTGTTATTTTGTAACTTTTTGGTAGTAATATAGATCTAGTATTTGAATAAAACTGTACAAAATGGTCAGAAAATAAACTGAAATGTCACAGCTGTTCAAAGGATATTTTAAATTATTTTGTTATCTATAAATCTATTGCATTCTTTCCAAATCTTTAGTCATTTGCCTGCTTCGACAAGTAATATTGTTTGAACAGTAAGAAATTAATAAACAGCAGAACATCTGCATTTAAACATACTCATTATAGAATTAATATGAAAAAATGGTAGCTTTAAACTCCATAAACAAGGGCTTTCACCTTTTAAATACATTTCAGACATGAAGATTATTTTTCATTTCATTTTGAAAATAAGCATACACTATCAAAACTGAAGTGCATAAAATATTTTCATTGTTGGTCCTCTTTTTAAGCAGTATTTTTAAAATAAGGAAAGCTACACCTGTACATATGTCCTCTAAATAGGCAGTACTACAAATTTAATATTTAAGGACCTATTTAGTCATCTGGATACTCTGTTCAAATAAAGGCACTTTCAGAGTGATATCTTTTCTAGTCACTTTCTCAGCCTCAGAGACTAATAAATAATGGGACATTGTTGAGGCATCTGTGGATGACAGGTGTGAAGGTGGAGATGATTATGCAAATAGTTGTGGGAATCTGAAAAGGTCATAGATGTGGCAAATACAGGAGGAAATACAAAAAGGATCTAGAACCAGTCAATTCATAATTAGAAAAGAAAAGCAGGTCACATTCACCTTCTAAACCTTGACTTAAAAGCAAGTTGGAATTTTGAAAAAGCAAATGCATGATTTTATTTTACCTTTCTCTTTCTGAGACAACACTGGCAAAAATTGGTAGATCTTAAAGCACCTTAATTTGAAGAAGGGATGGATTTGAATAGGAGAAATTCAAGTACTAAAACATTTAATTTTTGATTGGCAGTTTTGGCCAAGAACTTCCAAATTTCTAAACAGTGTTTCACTTCACCATATGTTTTAAAGATTTCTTTTTAAAAGAACACAATAAAATTTGTATTTTTGCAATATGATCATTGGAGATCAAAGGCTCCAAGGAAGAAATTTCTGGGATGCAATGGGTGCTAGAGGTATTCTTATTATACATTAATAAAACAAAACAAAAGCATAGAGATAGAGAAGAAGTGGATAAAACATGTAGATAAGAGCCAACAAGGTGTTTCTCTCTCTCTTTCTCTCACTCTCTCTCTCTCTCTCTCTCTCTCTCTCACACACACACACACACACACACACACACACACACACACACACACAGAGCTTCATCTGTTTGCCACCATGAAAGGCCACAAGTGTGAGCAGCAGATGGCAATGTAGCTCAGAGCCAAGGAATGCCCATGCACACAGGCTTATTCTGCACTCCAGCTGTGGAGACCACCCACACAGCTGAGACCCTAGAAATACAAACACATGCTCATTCATTCATCCATGCTTTGTATGTGTTGAGCTACTACAAAGAGTAGAAATCTGGTGAGCATGATGATACAGCCGTTTTTGTATTTTAAAAAATCACACTCTCTATCCTTATGAAGCTTAAAGACCCTTAAAGACCTTACAGCATCCACATATTGGAATATTGGTGAAAAATGATTGAAGTTACAGATATAAGCTCCAGAGATTGCAGATTCTCTTGGAATCCAGAGATTTAAAATGATTTCATAAATTTGACTTTTTTATCACAGTACATAAAGCTCAGGTTAAATTCATTGTATATAATAGTGGTATCAGAGAAATCACGATGCAGGAACACATGGCATCAGTGAGGATCATAAGACATTTGCGGGAAAGTGATGGCAAACCTTTATGAAACACTCACACCTTGTGGGTGGGTTCTTGGAAAGGAGGCAAGGAAGGGATTTAAAATAATAAGGTCTAAGTAAAAAGAAGTTTTTAGAAAGGCAAGGAGAAAAACAGAGAAAGGAATAGAGGCAGCAAAAGATAGACAAAGTCTTAGAATCAAAGGGCTACAGAATTACATTCATAAGAGAAGTGTGTGGCATGTAACCAGGGCAGTCCAAGATGTTTCAGATCAAGGACAGGACCTAGGGCCAAATTAAAGGGAAAAAATGAAGGTTTGTAGGCAAAATCCATAACTGCCAGAAATACCCGTACCCATTTACTGCTGTCTACGATAGTCTACTATGCCAATCAAATGAAAGTCAATAGAATCAAATGTGTATCTTGAAGCCAAGAAGGGCTGGGTCAGAGAGATAAAGCTTCATTCTCTCCACTGAATCATGAAAAAGTAATTCTTCATGTTTATAGATAGAATCATAAAAAAACTTCTGTAAGAGCATACAGTATTTAGAATTTCTGACAAGCTAAAAGTAGAGTTTAATATGAAAATCAAATTTTTAAAATTATTTTAAAATAAACCTGTGTATACCTTATGCTATATATTTTTTCTACTTCAACAAACTCAGTTGTGTATGAGAGTAGAGCCATTTTGGAGATATTGAAAGTTCATTGCATAGGAGTGATTCTGTAAAGGGAATAAGGCACATACTCATTGTAGTCATTAAAATCCTTTCAAAGATCATTTAAGAAACGTGGAAACTCATTTTCACATATGTGAATTTTCTATATCTGTAGGTGTGTAAGAAACATTAAAAAAGAGGAATCAAGTAACCTACAAGTGTTAAAGTATGATATTCATATGTATAGATATATATGTATGTATGTATACAAACAATTGAATTGGTCTCAAAATTTCTTATTCATTAATGTCTCCTTGTCTTGTAATGAGTTTCTTTGGGGAAGGATGGTGTGAAAACACAATTGCATAGGTTAGTTGACATTTCACAAGGATTAAATCAACAGAAAATATTTATCTTTTAATGGTACTTTTGGTTCACTAATCCCTTGTCCTAAACTGGACTAACTATGGCTTTAAACACTTTTTGGATACTTTCTCCCATACCTTTCATCAGCTAAATATGTGCAAAGAAAACTAAAAGGTATAATCTTGTCATCATCATCAACAAAATTCATTTCAATTTTACTATTAATAAGATATTGCATTTAGAATAGGACACATTTTGTGTATATGTGTTCACAATTTTATGTATTCACAAAGAAAATGACAGAAAACAAGTGCTCATCAGATATAATTGCTTTTATGCTTTGTCCTTTATAACAGAGATAAGCCAATATCAGAGAGTCAATATTAGCCAACATCAACTATCAGCTTTGAGACATTTTGTGAACCAATTTTCTGGTCATTTAGACACACTGTGCCAATCTGCCACAGACATAATAATAAAAAATAACTATGACTAAAAAGTTCTCCATTACTTTCAACCTCAATTTTAATAATCTCCATTTTTTTAGGGAAAAAATGCATTTCTTCAATTATGGAGAACTCCAATTCAATGGATTTTTGGGTGTTTTGTTCTATTGTTTTTTTCAGACTAATCTGTAGTTTTATAATTACTTTCGGTGAGGGACTTTTAAAATCATATTCCAGATTTTTTTCAATGTTATTTGAGAATAGCTTCAATTTTCAGACTTTCTCATAGTTCACAAAGGCAGAAACTCAAATAGTCCCAACATAACATAAAATGAAAATTGCCCAAGCAAAATCAGCGGCAGAAATACTGAGCAAAATTGAGGCTCAGGGAAGAGATGGGAATACTGGGAATGGACTAAAGAGGTGGAAGGATGACTCTCATTTGCCCCAAGGATTCATTCCTTCAACAGGAGAAAGTGACTACTGTAACAACCTTCACAGTACTCAGGAATTATTTACTAGTTCTATCCTGCTGGTTTTACAGAGAGAGTCATCATTAGAGAAAAAAATGAAGTTTGGACTATAGCAGTTTAGCAATTGAGATCGCAGTTCACAGTACAAATTATTTACTTTTTATATTTAATGACAAAAGAAAAGGTAGAAAGTAAAGTAAAATATAAAAGAATTTTGTTAATTAGTTGATTTAATACCTAAAAGAAAAATTAATTTATCTACTATATTCTTGTTTGATTTTTGTCTTTTTCACTGAATTATGATAAAATGTAGTATTGGACTAGAATCTAATGACTAAATACTCTGAAAATTTTCTTCCAATTCTACAAGTTTATGATTCCTTGATTGATAATTTTGTAGCAAATAAAAACCATCTCATTTATAAAATATAAAAATGGTAAGTTATTTTATTGCTAAGTAATTGCCCACAACAGAGTCAGATTATGTCTAAAGATTAATTCATTTTCTTTTTAAGGCTGAGCACTGTCTTCCCTGAGAATTAGAAGAAAAAAAAAGAATATATTTAAAATAATGTCCCACTTCACCCTATACTTATACATCTTGAGATTATTCTTAGTAACTAACAAAATTTGCAAAATTTACATTTTCTGAAACTATATGGTTAACCTCCTACCTGCACAAACCCAAGTTGTTTTCTTATACTATGTGTGTCACTGTTGGATTTATTAAGATATACAGACCTCTTCTTGAAATTTAAATCTCATCTTTAGGGAGTATATAGCTATTTGTTCTTTATTTTTATAATTATGTTATACTTTATTCCCTCACTTAACTATAAATTTCTAAAACATAGACAGTTGAAACTGCTAAGGTTACATGAGAAGCAAGCACTTTAAGCATGTATATTTACTGTGAATATTCATACTTGATGTGAGCCACCAAAATTGCCAATCTAAAAGATGCAGCAGTTGAACTTAGAGGAAGTATTCCTATTGTGCTTAAAAGGAAATTTGAAATTCAAAAATTCACATCTGATACTATGACTAGAAAAAAAAAATAAATAATAATCAAAATATGGGAGGTATATACATATATATCTTCAAATGTAAACAAGATACCTTAGCTTATCACAGCATTTAATAAAATTCATTAACTAAACAATTAAGAAGCTGAAATTGAATATGATAGTACATCAATGGAAATCAATGACATAACGTCAATCTGTATTTCTAAGCATAGCTTAAATTTTGGTTCTGTCTAATTCTTAAGAATAGTCCATGGTTGTATAACCATAAAAACCTATATTCCTGATTTATTTCTGATATTGCCTCTATGCATTTTTAGTCTGTAATAAATCAAATTGATAATAACCTTATAAAACAGAAAGATCCAGGCACACAAGGGTTTCCTGGTGAATTCTACCAAACATTTAAAGAAAAAATTATACTGATTCTATACAATATCTTTCAGAAGATAGAAGCAGAGGACACAATGTTTGAATAGAAACTTCCAGTGATCCTTCTTCCCCATGAACTCCAAATTCAACAACTATTCATGCAAGCAAGCACCTTCAGAAGAACCAAAGTGAGGTCAGCAATCATACTACCTGGTTTTAACATTATATCAAAAAAAGAGGCAGTGAAGACGGCAGAAAAGACAATCTTGCGTAGCCTAGACCAACCCTCCCTCAATCCCTGGCAGTGCCATGCCAGCGTTCCCAGTGGAGAGAGAATCTGTGTGTCTAAGGGAAGGAGAGTGAAGTGATTGTGGGGCTTTGCATGGAAACTTTGGGCCGCCCTGGCACAGGGGAACACAGCACAGGGCAGAATTCTGCCAGTGCCCATGGAAGGAGCATTGTGACCAGCTCAGCCAGAGGAAAATCCTCTGCCTCAAAATGTGAGTTCCAGCTAACCCCACCAAAGGTTGACAAAAAGCAACTTGGGGCCTAGAATAAATTCATAAGGCAATTAGGCCACAAAGGCTACAGTCCTTGGGCAATTCTTGCAACTGTGCTAGTTCAGAGATAGTGGACTTGGTGAGCACAAGACCCAACTAGCCACCAGCAGCTACAGCCAAACCAGTGCCTATGTCACCCCTCTAGCAACTATAGACAGCTCAGCTCAAGGACAGTCTTCTACCACTTGGGGAAAGGAAAGGGAAGAGCTCAGAAGACTTTGTTTTGCAACTTGGGTACCAGTTCAGCCACATTAAAATAAAGTACCAAGCAGACTCCTGCAGCCCCTGAGTCCAGGTCTTAGTTCCTGGATGGTATTTCTGGATCCACCCTGGGCCAGAAGGAAACATGCTGCCCTGAGGGAAGGACCCAGTCCTGTCAGAATTCACCACCTGTTGACTAAGGAGCCCGTGGGCTTTGAATAAACATCAGAGGTAGCCAGGCAACAGTTACCACTGGCTTTGGGTGAGACTGGGCTGACTTCAGGTAGCCACAAGCAGACCCACATCACAACTTCTGCAGCCCAGCACAGAGAGTGAGGAAGGAGAGTGAGGGACTTTTCCTGGTAATCCAGGGAATTCTCCTGTACCTTACTCAAGCCCACCAAGGTGGTGCTACCAGAAATCTGCAACAGTCACAGCATTATTTTGCTTGGGGCACTCTGAGTGCTGATATGGCTACAGTGACCAAAGACAGATCACAGCACTCAATTCCCTTTGAGTATCTGGAAAGTCTTCTCAAGAAGGACAGGTTCAAACAAGCCCAGCCTGAGAAGATTAAAATAAATGACTAACTCTTCATAGCCCAGACATCAGCAAGCATACAAAAGCATCAAGAATATCCAGCAAAACATGACCTGACCAAACAAACTAAATAAGGTACCAGTGACCAATCCTGGAGTAATGGAGATAGGTGACTTTTCAGACAAAGAATTCAAATAGCTGTCCTAAAGAAGCTCAATGAACTTCAAGATAACACAGAGAATGAATTCAAAAGCCCATCAGATAAATTTAACAAAGACACTGAAATAATAAAAAAAAAATCAAGCAGAAATTCTAGAATTTAACAATTCAATTGACAAACTGAGAAATGAACTGGAGTCTCTCAACAGCAGAATTGACCAAGCAAAATAAAGAATTAGCTTGAAGACAGGCTATTTGAAAATACACAGTCAGAAGAGAATAAAGAATAAATAAGAATGAAACATGCCTATAAGATCTATAAAATAGCCTCAAAAGAGCAAATTTAAGAGTTATTGGCCTTAAAGAGGAGGAAGGGAGGGGGGGAGAGAAAGAGAGAAAGAGAGACAGCGAGACAGACATAGAGGGAGAGAGACTGAGGTAGAAAGTTTATTCAAAGAAATAATAACAGAGAATTTTTCAAACCTAGAAAAAAATATCAATATTCAGGTACAAAATGGTCATAGAACACCAAGTAGATTTAATCCAAACAAGGCTACCTCAAGGCATTTAATAATTAAGCTCCCAAAGGTCACAGATAAAGAAAAGGTCCTAAGGAAAGCAGGAAAAAGATAAAAATAACATAGAAAGGAGCTCCAGTATATCTGGCCACAGACTTCTCAGTGGAAATATTACAGGCCAGGAGAGAGTAGCATGACATATTTAAAGTCCTTAAGGAAAAAACCTTAACCCCAGAATACTGTATCCTGCAAAAATTTTCTTCTAACATGAAAGAGAAATAAAGACTTTCCCAGACAAACAAAAGCTAAGGGATTTCATCAACACCAGACATTTTCTACAAGCAATGATAAAAGGAGTTCTTTATTCTGAAAGAAAAGGACATTAATGAACAATAAGAAATCATCTGAAGATCTACAGCTCACTGGTAACAGAACACAAATACAGAATATTGCTGTAATCATGGCATACAAACCACTTATATCTTGAGTAGGAAGACTAAAAAACAAATCCATCAAAAATAATAACATTTTGAGAGATAGTATAAAAAGATATGAATGGAAACAACAAAAAGTTAAAAAGTGGGGAAGGAAAGAGCTAAAGGGCAAAATTCTTTTAGATTTTCTTTTACTTGTTTATTTTTGTTTGTTTGTAAGGAGAGTTGTCATATGCTTAAAATGATTGATTATAAAATGTTTTTTGCAGACTTTATCGGTAACCTCAAATCAAAACCCTACAAAAGATACAAAAAAAATAAAAAGCAAGAAATTAAAACACACTGCCAGAGAAAATCATTTTTAAAAAAGGAAGACAGAAAGGAAGGAAGAAATAAATAGAGGACCACAAAACAACCAGAAATCAAGTTAAAACGTGGCAGTAGTGAATCCTTACCAATCAATAATAACATTGAATGTGAATGGATTAAACTCACCAATCAAAAGACAGTGGCTTAATGGATAAAATAACAAGAGTCAACTATATAATTGTCTGAAAGAAACCCACTTCACCTATAAAGTTATATAAGGACTGAAAATAAAGGGATGGAAAAAGATAGTCCATGCAAATGAAAACCAAAAAAGAGAAGGAGTAGTTATACTTTTATCAGATAAAACAGATTTCAAAACAAAAACTGTGAAAAGAGACAAAGGAGGTCATTTATATGATAAAGGGGTCAATTCAACAAGAGGATATATCAATTCTAAATATAAATGTACCCAACACTGGAAAACCTAGATCTATAAAGCAAACATTATCAAAGCTAAAGAGAGATGTGGACTCCAACACAATAATCACTGGAGGATTTAGTCAAAACAGTGGGCTTATCCAAATAAGTTTCATTTTTATCTAGATATAGGATGATCTGATAATTAATCATAAAATAATTCCAGAATTAGAAATAAGAAAGTATCAAATACATGCTTTAGACAAGTTAGACTATAAACAGAAAATTAAGATGAGATCTAGGTTTTTATTTGGGCAAGAGGGAGTAGGATGAAACAGAAGAAAGAAAGATGCTCAACTATAAAGGAATATAAGAGAATAAAAGGTGAATTAGGGAGACCAGAATCTAAAAATGCAAACTTCAGGTATCTATTTTGGTGTTCCTTTAACAAAGGGTTTGACAAGATTAGTCAGGCTTCAGAGGACTATTAAAGAAAGAACCGAGATGTGACTGAGTAGCATGAAAGGTGAAGGCTGGAGATAGATTTATGATCCATTTGCATCAATGTACATACAGATTAAAATTCTGACAGTTATTGATGGGGATAAGAAGAAGAGTAAAAACTTACATAATATTATAGTATATTTTTAAAGTTAATTTTTTCTTTCAGTTTTAACTTCTATTCCTTCCACATATGAAGTTGGCCCTTAGATCATTTTGCCATTACAACTCTACTGTCCAATTTTTCTATGTCACCTCATACTGAATTCTTTCAACCTCCAAAATAATACTGGCCCAAAACTATATTCATCAGATTTGTATGAAGTATTCCAGACAAAGCAGAGGGTTGACATCATGACCTGGAAAACTACTTAATGTGTAAATATTAATACCTTTGTACATAATCCCAGGTTGGTTTTTTTTTTTATTTCAAAGTATTACAAGGGTACAAATATTTTTGGTTACATGGATTGCTTTTGTAATGCTTGAATCATAGTTATAAGTGTGACCATCACCCAGATAGTGTTCATTTTACCTGTTAAGTAGTTTATGGCCCATCCCCTCTTTCCCCATACACCTGCTTGATTTCTGTTGAGTTTTACTTCCCTCTATGCACATGTGTGCTCATCAGTTAGTTCCAATTTAATAGTGAGTCAATAGGGTGTTTGTTTTTCCATTCTTTAGATATTTAACTTAGGATAAGGGTCTCTGGTTCCTTCCAAATTGTTGCAAAAGGCATTGCCACCCTTCTTCATGGCTGAGTAGTATTCCATGGCTATACATATACCACATTTTGTTAATCCAATCATGGACTGATGGGCAACTTGGGTTGATTCTACATCTTTGCAATCATGAATTGTGCTGCAACAAACATTCAAGTGTAGGTGTCTTTCTGATAATATAAATTCTTTTACTTTGGGTAAATAACCAGTAGTCATATTGCTGGATCAAATGTTAGGTCAACTTTTAGTTCCTTGAGGAATCTCTATACTGTTTTGCATAAAGGTTATACTAATTTGCAGTGCTACCAGTTTATAAACTTTCCTTTTTCTCTGTATCCATGCCAGCATCTATTATTTTGGACTATTAATTAATTAATTAATTTATAGGAGAAGGAAACAGTTTATTACTTTGCCAGCAATGAAATAAAAATGGCAGACTCTTATCACAAAATCCAAATTTTCCTAAACATAGGCAGAAATATAGAGCTTTTAAAGTGAGGGCCCTCAATTTTAGGCTATTGTCATTAATGATTCTCATAGTCCCATCTCTTCCAAAGACAAAGCCCATGACCTCCGTCCACCTAGGATGCCCATCCAGACCTCCCCCAGCCAGGCACTGGGCCTGGGATGGAGTTGCCAATTTAGCTGAGCTATCTTCTAGAACACAAAAAACAAAAGACATCTCCCTGCCCCTCCCAACCACCTGCCTGAGGCAGAGATGAAGGCCAGGCCACAGTTCCCAAAATGAGTGGCAGAAGTTTTAAAGAGAGAAAATATTCTTGCCATTGTTTTTACAGGCCATTCCCTCCATTACATATTCCCCACTATCTATTTTATGCTTCTGTATCTATGAGAGGAGGGCAACTACTCTGTCTGGACTTTTTCATAAAAGTTCTTCTAACAGGTAAGGTGACATCTCGTGGTGGTTTTGATTTGTATTTCCCTGATGATTACTGAAGTTCAGCAATTTTTGTATGTGTACTGGACATTTGTCTATCTTCTTTTGAAAAGCTTCTGTTCATGTTTTTTGCCCAATTTTTAATGGGATTGTTTTTTTCTTGTTGATATGCTTGAGTTCTTTGTAGATTCTGATTATTAGCCCTTTATTGGATGTACAAATTGCAAATATTTTCTCTCATTTTGTAGGTTCTCTATTTGTTCTGTTGACTATATCCTTGGCTATTCAGAAGCTTTTTAATTTAATCAAGTCACATTTATTTTTTTGTTGCTGTGATTGCCATTGAGGTCTTCTTCATAAATTCTTTGCCTATGCTGATATCTAGAGGAGTTTTTCTAACATTTTCTTCTAATATTTTCATAGTTTCATCCCTTATGTTTAATCCTTTTATCTATCTTGAATTAATTTCAGTGAGTGGTGAGAAATCTGTATCCTGTTTCATTCTTATGCACATGGATATCCAATTTTTCCAGCACCATTTATTGAATAGGGATTCTTTTCCCAAGTGTATATTGTTGTCTGCTTTGTCAAAGATCAGTTGGCTGTATGTGAATGGTTTTACATCTGAGATTTCTGTTTTACTCTATTGGTCTATATCTCTATTTTTTGTGCCAATACCATACTGTTTTGGTTACTATAGCCTTGTAGAATAGTTTGAAGTCTGGTAACGTGACGCTGTTTTGGTTAATATAGCCTTGTAGTATAGTTTAGAGTCTTATAAAGTGATGCCTCCAGATTTGTTTCTTTTGTTTAAGATTGCTTTGTCTATTCAGGCTCATATCTGATACCAAATGAAGCACAGAATTAGTTTTTCTATATCTGTGAAATACATTAGTATTTTGATGAGCATTGCATTGAATCTGTAAATCACCTTGGGTAGTATGGACATTTTAACAATATTGATTTTACTGATACACGAGCAAGGTATGTTCTTCCATTTGTTTGTATCATCCACAGTTTCTTTTCTAAGGGTTTTCTAGTTCTCTTTGTAGAGCTCTTTCACCTCCTTTGTTAAGTATATTTCTAGGTATTTTATTTTCTTTGTACCTATTTTGAATGGCATTCAGTTTTTCATTTGACTCTCAGCTTGACTATTATTTGTGTATAGGAATGCTACTGATTTGTGTACATTCATTTTGTACACTGAGACATTGCTGAATTTACTTATAAATTTCAGGAGTCTCTTGGTGGAATCTTTGGGGTTTTCTAGATATAAGATCATGTCATCAGCAAAAAGCAATAGTTTGACTTCCTGTTTCCTGATTTGGATACCCTTTATATCTTTCTCTTGCCTCATTGCTCTGGCTAGGACTTACAGCACTATGTTGATTAGAACTGGTGACAACAGGCATACTTGTCTTGTTCTAGTTCTTAATGGGAATGCTTTCAGCTTTTCCCCATTCAGTATGATGTTGGCTGTGAGGTTGTCATATATGCCTGATATAATTTTGAGAAATATTCCTTGTATGTCTAGTGTCTTAAGGGTTTTTAACACGAAAGTGTACGAATTTTGTCAAATGTTTTTTCTACATCTATTAAGATGATCATTTTATCTTTATTTTTGCTTCAGTTTATGTGGTGAATCACATTTATCAATTTGCATATCTTGAACCATCCTTGTATCCCTGGGATGAAGCCCACTTGGTCACAGCGGATCATTTTTTTGATGTGCTGTTGAATTCAGTTTGCTTATATTTTATTGTGGATTCTTACATCTATATTCATAAGGGATATTGGTGTGCAGTTTTCTGTTTTTGTATTGTCTTTTCCTGGCTTTGGTATCAAGGTGATATTGGCTTCGTAGAATGAGTTGGGGAGGACTCCCTCCTTCTTGATGTTATGAAATAATTTCTGCAATATGGGTACCAACCCTTCTTTGTAGGTCTGACAAAATTTGGCTGTGAATCCATTTGGTCTGGTGCTTTTATTTTGTTGGAAACATTTATATTGCTGCTTCAATCTTCTTGCTCGTTATTGGTCTGTTCAGGAATACTATTTCTTCCTGATTTGAGTCTTGGGAGGTTATGTGATTCCAGGAATTTGTCCATTATCACTATGTTTTTGAGTGTATGTGCATAGAGATTTTCATAGTATTGACAGATGATATTTGGTATTTTTGTGTATCTGTTATAATATCTCCCTTTTCACTTCTGATTAAGCTCATTAGGGTCCTTTCTTTTATATTCCTGATTAATATAGCAAGAGGTCTATCCATTTTGTTTATCTTTACAAAGAACCAACTTTTTGTTTCGTTGATCTTCTGATTATTTTCTTGTTTTTGATTTCATTTAGTTCTTCCCTGAACTTAGTTATTTCTATTCTTCTGCTTGCTATGGGTTTAGTTTGCTCTTCAATTTCTGCTTCCTTGAGATGTGTCAATAGATTGGTGATTTATAATCTTTCTGTCTTTTCTGTTGTAGGCACTTAAGGTTATGGATTTTCCTGTTAGGATTGCTTTTGCTGACTGAATCCCACAGATTTTGATAACTTGTGTCCCCTTTGTCAGTTAGTTTGAGGAATATTTTGATTTCCACCTTAATTTCATCATTGATCCAATAATTTTTCAGGAGCAGGTAGTTTAATTTCCATAACTTTGTATAAAATTGGGTGTTTCTCTGGTGTTGATTTCTAGTTTTATTTCAATATAATCTGAGAAGATAGATACTATGATAGATACTATGATACTATGATAGACACTATGACTTTTTTTTAAATTTGTTGAGCCAGGATTTGTGGCCTAATATATGATCAATCTTGGAGAACATTCCATGTGCTGATGAGAAGAATGTATAATCAGTAGTTTGAGCGTAAAATATTCTCTAAATGTCTGTTAGACCCATTTGTTCTAGAGTTCCATTTAAGTCCAGTATTTATTTATTTTCGGCTTTGATGATCAGTACAGTTCTGTCAGTGGTTATTGAAGCCCCCAGCAATTATAATGCTGCTGTTTATCTCCAGTAGGGTTTGATTTATGAATCTGGATGCTCTTGTGTTTGGTGCATAAATATTTAGGATTGTCGTCTTTTTGTTGAATTGCTTCCTTTACCAATATATAATGGCCATCTTTGTCTTTTTTTACTATTGTTGACTGAAAGTCAATTTTATCAGATACAAGAATGGCTACACCTGCTTTCTTTTGGTTTCCATTTGCATGAAATATTTTTCCATCCCATAACCTTGAGTCTGTACAAGTCCTTGTGGGTTAGATGTGTTTCCTGGAGACAGCAGGTATTTGGCTTTCATTTTTCTTAATCCATTCAGTCAGCCTATGTCTCTTGAGTAGAGAATTTAAGACATTCATGTTGATTGACAGAATTTATATGTGGGATGCTGTTCTGTTTATCTGGTTGGGTAGTATCTTGTTGCTTTGTTTTTATCTCTTGTACTGTTGTTTTTTTACAAGCTCTGAGCTTTAGCTTTTGAGTGGTTTTACACTGGTGGGTGACCATTGTGTTGATCCATGTATAATGCACTTCTGATTATTTCCTGCAGGGCAGGCCTGGTCTTGACAAATTTCTTTAGTGTTATTCCCAGTTTTGAAAAGTCCTTATCTGGGACTTGTTAATTTTAAGTAATAGAAATTTAGGCCTTGAATGACTTTCAGATCAGCTAAAGTGGAAAACTTGCAAGATTTCATTTTTATGGAATATAGTTGAAAATAAAAAAGACGTGATTTTGTTATTATTAGTATTTTGATTACCAATGTTGCAAATACTTGCTTGCTTCATTATTATGCATTTTAGGGAGCTAAAATACAGTAAGCAGTTATTATGTGACAGGTAATATTCCAGATGCTTTATGAACATCTTTTTTAATATTTGAAACATTTCTTGGAAATTAGATATTATTAATTCCATTTTTACAAGAGTAAAGTAAGACTCAGAGAAGCTAAATAACCTGCTTACAGTATTTCATTTCCTCCCCCTGAAAGATCAAGGCTTGCTCATTTGCTCAACTACTTTCTCTCTTTACTTCTCTTATACTTTCTGTAAGTCCTAACCACCCCCCCAACTCCATGATATTTTCTTACCTAGAACAGTGTAATGTTCTCCTTTTCACTCCTCCATCTCTCCCAGTGTGTTCTCCAAAATAATGCTCTCAAATTTCTATTTTCTACCTCTAAAGAAGCATTTGGATTAGGTAAATTGTTTGTGTGTGTGTGTTTGTTAGTTTCTAAGAAAAGGTCTTGCTCTGTTGCCCAGGCTGGAGTGCAGTGGTGTCAATATAGCTCACCATATCCTAAAACTCCTGGGCTCAAGTGATCCTTCCATCTTGGCCTCCCAAAGTGCCAGGGTTATGGGCAGGAGCCACCACACTCGGCCAAGATTAGGTAATTTCTTGACAAAGTTATGTTGTCTCATTAAGTATTTCCTGAATTTTTTTTTCCTATACTCTGGAGTATCCATTTAGCTTACTTACCTTAATATCTATGAGTAGATAATATAATTCAATATTTTTAAAAATATCTGTCTCAATTAATTTAAATGCTCTGATTTGAAAAAGTCTGTCTATGTCTCTGTGTGTCTTTTATATTTTTATTTTATTGGTAAGTTTTAGGTTTGTTTGTACCTTTTAAAACTCATTTCTAATGACTTCCAGGACTATGAAGGATATGTTTAAGAAATGTAATTTGATTAGCTAATAAGATCAGTGAAGTGGTAAATTAGCCAGCCATAGATGAAATACTTGACATCTACCCCCAGAAGAGGAAAAGTTATTTGCTAAAAGACATGTCAGCTTTAACACAGTCTTATGGAACAGAATTTTGAAGCCCAAAAGTCCTTAGAGAGAATAAAGTTGGGGCCTATCATTCATAGAGTTGCAGAAGGCTCTCAGGACAAGACTTAAAAATATAATCAGGTATCTGTTCATCTCCTTTGCCCATTTATAAATGGGGTTTTT
>CAUYRT010061239.1:0-11052 GCA_963574885.1 Lepilemur ruficaudatus
TAGAGTGCCGTGGCATCAGCCTAGCTCACAGCAACCTCAAACTCCTGGGCTCAAGCGATCCTACTGCCTCAGCCACCCGAGTAGCTGGGACCCACCATGCTCAGCTAATTTTTTCTATATATTTTTTTAGTTGGCCAATTAATTTTTTTCTATTTTTAGTAGAGACACGGTCTCGCTCTTGCTCAGGCTGGTTTCGAACTCCTGACCTTGAGTGATCCACCCGCCTCGGCCTCCCAGAGTGCTAGGATTATAGGCGTGAGCGTGACCTCACCCAGCCAATATTCTCTTATTGATGATTGTTTCTAATTTGTTAATATTACAAATAATGCCACCATGTGCATCTTTGTGTGTTCGTGGAAGTCTGTCTTTAGGGTAGATTCCTAGAGGTAGAATTGTTGGATTGTGTTACTTTTTAATTGGAAAAAAATGGCCAGGCACAGTGGCTCACACCTAGAATCCCAGCACTTTGGGAGGCTGAGAGGGGAGGATTGCTTGAGCCCAGGAGTTTGAGACCAGTCTAGGCAACATGGCAAGATCTCATCTCTACAAAAAATTTTTAAAAAATAAGCTGGCTGTGGTGTCACACACCTGTAGTCCTAGCTACTGGGGAGGCTGAGGTGGGAGCATTGCTTGAGCCTAGGAGCTAGAGGCTGTAGTGAGCTGTGATCACACCACTGAACTCCAGCCTGGGCAACAGAGTGAGACCCTGTCTCAGAAAAAATAAAAAAATTTAAAAAAAAAGAAAAAGAAAAATGTTACTAAAAGGTAAATAAAGGACTATGTAATGAGGAATGGGGTTGGCTAGGGGCACCATAGACGCATTCTAGAAGACTCCTATGTGCTAAAAAGTTTAGCCATGGGGCAGCAAGGAGCTACTGACTAATAAATTAGAATTAGCATTTCTTAAGAGCTTATCAGGTACCTGGCACTCTACTTCCTTACATGTAAATCTGCATCTCATCCTCATTAAAATACTCTGCTATAGATGCTATTGGTATATCCATCATTTTACAGCCAAGGAAACTAAGGCTAAGTTTAAATAACTTGGCAACCAAAGTTACACAGCTCATAAGTGGTGTAGTCTGGATTTGAACCTGGGTCTCTTGGCTCCACCATTAAATTTAAGCAGTATATCTGGTGTTTGTTGAGGTAGGCGTCTGGAGAGACTACAGGTGGGAATGGATCAAAAGCAGGCCGAGAACATAGTGTCTACTTCTTCTTAGGTGAGAGTAGCTGTGAGAGTCTAGAAAGAAATATTTGGTTGGCATCTGTGATGCCTTGAACTTAGGATTTAAGTAAAATCTACATACCTACACACGCACATATCCTGTTAGTTAACCTGTAATTAACATCCTCTTTCCATTTTTTCCATTGTTATATAACTTTTAGATTGGCACATGATCACAAAGAATAAAAATAACGTTTCCCACCCTCTCTTGCACTACATGTGGCCATGTGTCCAAGCTCTTGCTGGTGGGCTATAAGTAGAAGTGTTTTATAGAAGCTTCTAGAACAGGAAATAAGAGATTTTTGGTGTACCCTTTGCCTGCTGCTTATTCATCTCTTTTCCCAAACTTCTGCCTCAACTGCAGATACTGCCTTGGAGGTTGAGGACGAAGGCTGCCCATTAGCAACGGAGGGTGGGCCAGGGAGCTGGAAACAGCCTGAGCAGAGAATTTAGTCAAGCATGGCTTTTATTCCTGTCCTTGCCTGCACACCTCTGATATTTTCTATTCTATTCTACCCTATTCAAAAAAATGTTGTTTATGACTCACTTGACTTCACGACACACTGCAGAAGTTCCTCCTTATCCAAGGAGCATGTGCTCCAAGAGGCCCCGTGGCAACCTCGGATAGTAAGGAACACTGTATATGCTATATTTTTTCCTGTACATAAAGTGTAATTTATAAATTTGCACAGTAAGAGATTAACAGTAATCACTAATAATAAAATAGAGCAATTATAACAGTATACCAGCATCACGACTTTTGTGCTTTGGAACCATTAATAAGTCAAACAAGGGTGACTTGAATACAAGCACTGTGATGCAGAGACAGTTGATCTGACAACCAAGAAGGCTACTAAGGGCCTAATGGGTGGTGGTAGTGTCTATAGCATGGATACACTGGACGCTGGACAAAGGGGTGATTCACATTTTGGTGGGTGAAGGCGAGATGGTGTGAGATTTCTAAAAAGTGGCTTGGGAGCTGTAGCTTTGGCAGTAGGTAAGACTAAGACCTTTGAGTCTGAAGGCAAAGATGGGTTAAGAATGTGGTCTTCCCATCCCTGTTGCAGAAGGACTGAAGGTGGCTACCATTAGGCTCAGCACAGAGGCTCATTTATAGAAGACCGAAGTACAGTATCTAGGCTTAAAGGTATGTCTAGATGAAATCTTTGGCTGCAGTCATTGGCACAAGAAGCCAATAGTCCTGAAGACTGCTACATGTTCGAAGGAATTATATTACCAAAGAAACTACTATTAATAGCTAGCCTGCAAAATCTGTGACTGCTCAACCGCAGAGGCCATTCCTAGGGTTAAAACCTGAACTAGCAGGACATAGGCTCTGAAAACGGGGCAGCCCCGATTGGGCCATCTCTCCGACACCTACCTCTCGCGAGTCCATGGGGAATAATGCAGAAGGGAGAAGCTCCCAGAGGGCAGAGCTCGTGGCTATCAGACAGGTGCACTCGAGAAGTAATTCTACTGCCGTAAAAGAGAGTCTTCCCCGTTCGTACCCAGAGGACTTTATTGATTGCCAGGTATGATTAGCATCTGCAGTGTGTCTCATATCCTCTCCTTTTCAGAGCGGTCATTTTTATTGTGATTATTTTGTTCCTACTCCACCATTGTATATCGAAGGATATAGTTTGTCCTTTAGTTTATAGGTGGCACCTACATCTGGATAGTTACAGACTTTGAGATTATGCACTTTGAGCTAGACACGATCGGATTTTCTGGTTTCTCTGTTGGGGAGCAGGTGAGTGCTTTACATGTGGGAAGAAAGATATATATATGATGACCATATAATTTATCATCCAAACTATAACACTTAAAAAATCTCTATTTTAAATAGCATTTATTCATATGTTAATGTAAAATGCATAAGTATTTATTTTAATAGCATTATTTAGATATAATTGGCATATAGCAGAGAAATTTATTTGTTTCTCAATTTACGTTTTCCATTTGTTCTGTAAAATTGAGGAGTGCACATAGCCACTCAGAATGAAATCCGTATTTCCCAGGCTGCCTTGCAGCAAGGTGTACCCAGGTAAGGAAGTTCTGGCCAATGGGCTATGTCATGGCAGGTATGGCTTGGGGGAGGGTTCTTCCCGGGAGGGGCAAGCCTCCTTCTCCCATTTCCTTCTCCTGACTGGCGTGGAAATGGGATGGCTGCTGGGTCTTGGAGCGTGAGATAACTTGGGAAAGGAAGATGCACGAGGCAGAGCAAGGGGGTGGGCGGAGCCATGTTCCTGATACTCGCCCTGAGCCACCAACCGCTGGGTTTCTATTTCAGAAAGAAACAAACTCATTTTTTTGTTTGTCTGGGGGTTTTCTAATCCCAATCCTTCCAAGTACTTTTAGTAGCTAGACACTAATTGTTTTAATGCTCGAAATGGGATCGTTGCACGTTCCTGATCTTGGAGTGAGCGTGCGGAAATTCGAAGCAGTCTCCGGCCTTTGCTTTGGTCAACCCTAGACTATTTTGAGCTCCCTCATTCTTGACACCTCCGCCTTCCTTTTTCTTTTTAGCCTTCTGCTCCCCGTTCCATGGCAAACAAAGCCTCTCAGCACAGACGCTCAAAGTCTACTCCCTCCACCGGCTTATTTTCTCTGGAACCTGGCGGCACCTGGCTGTCCCACGAGAGCACCTGTCTCCCAACAGCCACGGGAGCAGAGGCTCCTGATTCCCTCCCCCATCCCACGCCTCGGGCCCTAACCCTGCAGTCACTCCCTGCCCCATCTTCACCATGATCTCTCCTTCTCCTCCTCGGAGGCCCAGGCTCTGTGCTTCCTGCCATCTGCCGTCCCTCGTCCCTCCATCACGCAACAAGAACTGGGGGACCTGGCCCTTAGGGGCAGGCGGTAGGAGGCAAAGTGGCCAGAGAGCTGATGGTGTTAGTGACTGGCCACAGGGTCCAGTCTAAACTCTCGCCGCCGTCATGGGGCTCTCGGCACCTCCAAAATCTTAACCTCTAACATCTCCTCTAGTCCCACTACCCGCTCCCCTCTGCCTTTCCGAAGCGTTCGGCCTCCCCGTTCCTTCCCAGAATCTTTCTCCCTTTGTCTCCGCCTCACCTTACTCATGTTATTTTTCCTACCAGGCTTGGGCCCCACAGTCTCTCCTTGAGCTGTTTATTGTCTCCCCAGCCTCCCCAGCGCCTGCCTCCGACTCCTGTGTTCCGGTCCCTCCCCTCCTGCCTTCCTAGGGCAGGAGTCAGCATGCATTTTCCGTAAAAGGCAACAAAGCAAATATTTTAGGCTTTTCTTCCCTACTAACAAGGCAGCAGCCGTAGACAAAAGGTAAATGGATGGTCCCCTTAATGGGAAAATAGCCGAAAGGGGAGAGAGAATGGGTGGGTAAGGGACAAGGGAGCACAGAACAGTTCGGGGCTGAACTTAAAGGAGGGGGCAGGAGACTGGGATTGACACGGTGAACATACACCAAGAGCAAGTCCTTGCAATGATCATATCTAAAGCATTAATAATAGGAAATCGGCTTTTTTTTTTTTTTTTTACCAATTGAAGTAGTTTCCAGGGCCACACTAAGAGTGCCTGGATGGGTCAGATTTAGGTTTGGTTAGATTTAGGCAGAAATGGAAAACCCAAAATAGCAATGGGCTAAAACAATATAGGAGTTCTTTCTCTAAATAAGTGCTGAGAGACACACAGCTCATGGAAGAAATAGCTCTACGCAATGTCAGGGCCCCTGCCTGTTGGATCCCTTTGCTGTGCCGTTCACACCCTCCGTTTCCAAGATCGCCTTATAAGACAATCTGGCTTCTGGAATGGCAGCCACCTCCTGTTTTCTGTCCAGCCAGCAGAAAGGAACCGTAAGGAGGTGGGCTCGTCCCCTGTGGTAGGTGGCCTCCGCAATGGCACCAGTGACCCCTGCCTTCCAGTATTCACATCTCGTGTAACCCCTTTTCCCTGAGTGTGGGATGGATGTGTTGATTCACTACTAAGGAATAGGATGCAGAAGTGATAGGATGTTGCTTCCAAGATTAATTCATGCAAAGACGGTGGCTTTTGTCTTGGTGCTTTCTCTCACTTTCTCTAGGATTGCCCGCTCTGGGGGAGTCCAGCAGCCATGTCCTGAGGCAGTCCTGTGCAGAGCCCCATGTCAGTAAATTTGGAAATTAATCTTTTGAGGCAAAGGCCTCAATTTAAGCCTACATTCTGGAACCAAACTCTGACAAGAGGAATGAGTTTGCCATGTTGGGGCAAACCGAACAGGATCAAATGCTGGAAGTGGGAACAGGGTCAGAGTCCCAAAATATTCGTGGGCTGCATGGGGAAGGGGCAAACACCTGAATAAAACTGAGGTTCTGGGAAGAAGGAGGGAGGCGGACATGAAAACTGGGAGGTCAACCAACAGTGTCCTCTACAGGTGAATAAAAGAGGGTGATGATTTGTTTCTTTTCTTCTCACCTTCCACTGTCCCCATAGGAGGCAGAGACAACAGAATCTGACATCACACTTCCCAACAGCTCCAGAATCTTCTTATCCAGCCAAGACCCCACCCTGGGGTGGGACGCCCGCTGCCATTGGTGCATAGTCCTTCCTCAGGCTCATCTGTCCCGAGGGCTGTACCATCCCTGTGACCTTCTAGGCCATCTCTGGAGTCTCTTCCTCTTCTCCTAAGAACGCCAGTGATATTGGATCAGGGTCCCACCCACACGGCCCATTTTAATCCAATCAGCTCCTTAAGGCCCTTTTCTCCAAACAAGGTCACATTCTGAGGTAGTGGGAGTTGGGACTTCAACGTATGAATTTGAGGACTGAATAATTCAGTCCACAGCATCATCTTTTCTCAGAAACTTTTGCTTGCATTTATTCACTGAATCATTCGACAAACATTTACTGAACATATGTAGAGATGGCACTAAATGCACATTTGTGGATGAGCCTGTCTGGGGATACAGTAGTGTTAATGGGCTAAGGACAAAGCCTTGGGGTTTAAAGGCAGAGGAGGAGGTCCCAGAATATGAGATTGGGGAGGACTGAAGGCGCCCATTGGGGCACGTGATCCTCGTTCCTTCCCTCTCTCTTCATCCTCTGTAAGGCCTTCCTCATGCTGAGTCCTGCCTCTGCCCCTGAGCCTCTTCATCCCTGCTGGCATGAGAGCAGTGCCAGCCCATTTCCCTTCTGATGTCACATTCCAGCTGGATGTCAGTGCTTTTGTCCGCGTGGCCACCTACTTGGTTTCCACGGAAGATTGGGGCAGAGAGGGAGCTCTAGACCTCCTGGGGGCTGTAAAATCTTAGGCCTTTCCTCTTCATTCAATCTCTCTATCAGCAGTAGCTGTAGGTGTTTCACTCCTCAGTTACCCAAGGGCAAAGGCACCTATCACCATGGAATTATTTTTCTTCCAACCTTACACTATATAGTCATACGAAAAAAATCCTCCGTTTCACATGATTTTGTGAAACATTTCTCTGTTCCATGAGAAGTGATAAAGACTCCCTGGTCTTTTTGTCCCAAGAATTCATTTGCTTTCCTCCTGGGCACTTTTTCATAAAAGGAATGAAATGAAAATAATTAAATGCCTCTGTCCTACTCTTTGACCCTCAAGCATGCCCCACTTTCTGTACTCTTGACTTCAGTGTTTTCACCGTCTCCCCAGGTGTCACCAACTATACCCTGGCATGCCATCTTTACCCTCCTCTCCATTGTCCCTCAGATGCTGTGAACCAACAACTTTTATGGTCTACAGATAGATTTCTCATTCAGCAATTTCTATCCATTTTCATAGCCACAGATTTATTTCAATCCCTCATCATCTCTTGCTTGGACCATCTCACCTCCATGCACCACTCTTTCTCTAGTCTTTTCCTCTGGGTTCCTGATGCGTGGAATTAATATTTCCTGGGATTGCTCCACATATGGCTTGATCAAAGTTCAGGGCATGTCATCAGGAACCAGTCTCACCTTCTCCTCCATGCTGACTCCATTCCCCTCCCTCGTGCTGCCACAGCTCCAGCTGTTCTCACTCAAGTCACCAAATAAAGACCTAAAAATTGAGTCTCCCTGGCTCTGATTGGCCAGATTTGTGCCATGAACCCTATTTTGGACCAATCATTGTGTTCAAGAGTACAGAATATTCTCATTGGCTTACGTCTAGGTCACATGCTCCACCCCTGGTGTAGGGAGTGGAAGACGTTTCACCCAAAGCATGAGGACAGAGTGGGGAAAGAATGGTTCCCCAAAAGCAAAAGCGGGGCACTGTTCTCACAAGAAGGCAGATCTGGTGCGGGGCATCAACAAATGTCCACTGCAAGTTTCCTCTTCCTGCAGCCCTTTTCTTTTTGAATGGTACCACCTTCAGTTTAATCAGCTCAGGTAATCCTTGTCACATCCCCCCACATCCCAAGATTCTAACCTGTTTTTTCCTTTCTTTCCCCAGTGACAGGTTGCTATAGTCTATCTTATATGTTCACAATACCCATTCATTCCCTCCAACCCTTAACATGTTTCCCTGTCCTGTTGACTTTGGAATTGGCCATGTGACGTGTTTTGGACAATGGCATGTGAGTGGATGTGAACTTTGTCACATTTGAGCAGAGCTTGAAATGCAAGTGTGTGGCTCGGCTGGGGTGCTTTTGCTTTAGCCCCCCACTGTGAGAACAACATGTCCCAGATGGTGGCTATTGCTCGGCCAGGGTTCCAGAGTGAAAATATATGTGCGGCCGAGTCAAGCTGAGTCCAGCAAAGCAACGGCCAACCTGCAACCCTCATGTAACGTGAGCAAAAAACAGGTGTTTATTGCCAATTGCCATGAGACTTTAAAGTTGTTCGTTACGCGGCACAACTTAGAGAAAGCTGAGTATTGCACACATCTGAGTTCAGGGCCTTATCATTTCTGCCTAGATCACTGCAACCCCCTCCTAGCTATCCTCCTTGTCATCTGGCCCCCTCCTGCCTGTCCTCCACATTGTTGCCACATGGATCTTTCTAAAGGGCAAATCTGATCCCTGCTTACTTCCAAAGTCCCACCACTATTTTCAGGATAAAATTCAAATCCCTCTTAAGTACACCAAGCTTTTCAGGTTCTTATCCACCTCTCCAGCCTGATCCATTGTCCTTCCCCATACAGGCACCCCTTGCCGCAGTTTCACTGAACCCTTTGCAGTCACTGAATTTTCAGTGAGCGTCACCTTCGTCCACACTGCTCCCTCTGCCTCCAAGGCTCTGCCCTTTACTCATGCAACTGTCACTACTTGTTCTTCAAGACTTGCCTCCAGCCACATCTTGTATTAAGGAAACTCCTCCCTCAGTGGGATTAGATCTCCTCTCCCCTCTCTGTGCTCCCACAGCTCCCTGTGCCCACCTACCTTTTCTTAGCACAAGGTTTACCAAATTCACTCTGATCCTGGCTGCAAAGTTCCATGAGGACAAGGACAGGGTCTGCTTTGTCTCTGCGATCCCTGGGCTTGGTGGTTCCTGGCACAGAGTGGTTATGCTTGGAAGATGGCCTGTGAAAGTACCAGCGCATGTTTTGGAGTTTCTACGACCTATTTTTCCAAATCTGTCAAGCTTCCATGTTGCTGCTGCGATTATCTTCCTAAAAACCTCAAGCAAGTTTCTTAACCTCTTCGACTTTTAGACGTAAACTCTCATCATGGCAGTACCTACCTCCCTGACGGCTGAGGGGACTGAATGTCAGAATCACACCAAGTGCTGGACAGGTGCTGCCACGCAGTAAACGCTTACAACATATGAGCTTTTATTACCGTAACGACCCTCTGTCTCCGTCACCCCATCACCCAGTCATTAAGCCTGTAGATTCTAAGTTCCCAGGATCTCTTGAATCTGTCCCATCTTTTCTGTCCCTACCACACCTTGTTAACCCAGCCTCTTGTCCCGTCTTGTCTGATGACAGCAGAAGCTTCCTAACTGATCTCAACTCTACTTTTGTCCCTTTCAATCCTTTCTCCACATTTCTAGCACGGCTTTTTTTGAAAACCAACTTGACTCAAGTCAGCTTCCGGCTGAGCTGAGCTTCTTTCAGTTCCTTAAATTGACAGAGCTTTGCTGTCCCCCCAAATGCTGTTTCCTCTACTGGGGCTTCCTGTCCCTTAAGCCACGTCCACGGACTGGCTCCCTCTTCTTTCTGCTTCCCGTGTAAGCTTCAGGCTGTCTGCCCACCTCCGAGACTGTTGGATGTGCCTGCTATGCGTTGCTTTCCTCCCGAGTGCCTCAGTGTCGGTGTGCTCGGTCATAGCACTCACCGCACGTCACTGGAGTGCCGGTTCAGTGAATGTCTCCTGTCATTAGACCGGGAGCTCCCTAAGGCAAAGTCTTTGTTTTGTACCTCTAGGATTTAGCACACGCCTGGCCCATAATAGAAGCACAATACATTTTAAAATCGTTTAATGTACTTTAAGTAGATAATACATGCACATAGTAGAAAATCCAGATGGTGCAAAGGGATGTATAGTAAAAAAATTAGTCTTTTCCACCTTGATTCCCCAACCACCCAGTCAGTATGCCTTTATACCTATTTTCTTGAGGAAACTTCCGAGATACTTTTTTTTTTTTTTTGAGACAGAGTCTCACTGTGTTGCCCGGGCTAGAGTGCCGTGGCATCAGCCTAGCTCACAGCAACCTCAAACTCCTGGGCTCAGGCGATCCTCCTGCCTCAGCCTCCCGAGTAGCTGGGACTACAGGCGTGTGCCACCATGCCCGGCTAATTTTTTCTATTTTTAGTAGAGATGAGGTCTCCCTCTTGCTCGGGCTGGTCTTGAACTTCTGAGCTCAAGTGATCCTCCTGCCTGGGCCTCTCAGAGTGCTAGGATTATAGGCGTGAGCCACTGTGCCTGGCCTAAAATGGATTTTTAAAAAACTCAGTATACTCTTCCTTTGTAAAGATGTATCACAGTTTGTTTAATCAGTCCTCTATTACTGGGCATTTAAGTTGTTTTCTATCTTTTGCTATTATAAACAATATTACTGTACATATCCCTGAACATGCCATTTCACACACACGTGAGTATATCTGTAGGATAAATTCCGAGAAGTGAAATGATTAAGTGAAACTGAAGTGTAACTGTGTTAAACTTGCATTTAATAGTGTGTTAGCTATGCCAAACTGATCTTCATTGAAGTTCACCAATTTACACTCCCATCCACAATGTACTACTCTACATTCTTCACATGATTGCCAACATATTAAGAAACCCCTTCGTCTTTGGCATATGTGATAGTGACAAAAAGAATACCACTGTGGTTTTGTCACCTCTCTTTATTACTGAAGGTGAGCATCTTATCATGTACTTAAGACCCATTTGCAACACTTAAGTGCACATATAGTAATGACATTCATCGGTGTCGGGCAGATGGGATGGGAGGGGATGGGTACATACACATGTAATGGATGCGGTGCACACCGTCTGGGGGATGGACATGCTTGAAGCTCTGACCCGGGTCGGGCAAAGGCAATATACGTAATATGCTGAAATAAAAAAAATTTTTTTTAAAAAGGCCCATTTGCAAAGTTAAAGGGCAAATGACAAAGTAGGAAATTACAAATCATACCAATCAATTGAACAAAAACTTGAACTGGCACTTCACAAAAGAAATCCAAATGGGCAATAAGGGAGCTACCAGTTAAAAATTAAAATCATGACCCTGGCCAAGCGCGGTGGCTCACGCCTGTAATGCTAGCACTCTGGGAGGCTGAGGCGGGAGGATCGCTCAAGGTCAGGAGTTCGAAACCAGCCTGAGCAAGAGTGAGACCCTGTCTCTACTATAAATAGAAAGAAAGAAATTAATTGGCCAACTAAAGATATATATAGAAAAAATGAGCCGGGCATGGTGGCACATGCCTG
>CAUYRT010061240.1:0-10944 GCA_963574885.1 Lepilemur ruficaudatus
ATGTAAAAAATTAGCCGGGCATGGTGGCGCATGCCTGTAGTCCCAGCTACTCAGGAGGCTGAGGCAGAAGGATCGCTTGAGCCCAGGAGTTTGAGGTTGCTGTGAGTTGATGCCACGGCACTCTACAGCCTGGGCAACAGAGTGAGACTCTGTCACAAAAAAAAAAAAAAAAAAAAAACCTAAACCTACAGAAGCCCAACATGATAAATACAGTAACTGAACTGCAAACTAGAACAAAAATCAAGATTCTCCAGTGGAAGATAATTCAGCATCTGTACACTTTGTTATTTGTCAATGTCCAATATACACTAAAGAATCACTAGACATACAAAGAAACAGGAAAATATAAACTGCAGTTGAGAAAAAAAGGCAGTCAAGCCAGCCTCCCCATGGCCAGATGTTGTAATTACAGACTCCAAAGCAGCTATAAAAAATATGTTCAAAGGATTAAATGAAAACATAGTCTTAATGAGTGAAGAGATAGGGACTCACAGCAGGGTAATAGAAAGTACTTTAAAAGAATCAACTGAATATTCTAGAACTGAAAGGTACAATAACTGAAATGAAAATTTCACTGAACTGTATTAACAGGAGATTGGAGATAACAGAAGGAGTTAGTGATTTTGAAGACAGATGAATAGAAATTATTCAATCCGAAGAAGAGAAAAAAGATATAAAAAAATAAATGAATGGAACCTCAGAGACCTGAGGACAGTGTAAAATCGCCCAAAGCACATGTAATAGGAGTTCCAGAAGGAGAAGAGTGTAAGACGAGGGCAGAAAAACATTTTTGCAAAATAATGGCCCCAAATCCAAAAACTTGTTGAAAAACATCGATTTACAGGTCAAGAAACTCAGCAAAACCTGAGTAGGATACACATGAAGAAAATCGCTTGCAGGCACATCACAGTCAAACTGCTGAAAGTCACAGGCAAAGAGAAAATCTTAAAAGCAGCCAGCAAGGAAAGACGTTCTGTGCAGGGCAACAATGGCTAGAAGACACCGACTTCTCATCAGACACACCGAAGGGCAGAAATCAATGGTGTAAATCTTTAAAGGGCTAAATTTAAGAACCTGTCAACCCAAAACTCTATATCCAGCAAATGTGCTCTTCAAAAAATGAGGGCAGAATGAAGATATTTTCAGATGAAGTTGAAAGAAATGTGTAGCCGGCAGGCAAGTAGTACAAGAAATGCAGATGTCAGACCAGATACGCACTTGGGTGTACAGCAAGGAAAAGACGGTCCTGGAAGTGACCAGCAAACGGTAAATGTTAAATATGATGCTTTTCTGTTCTTCTCACAATTTTTTTAAGAGACAACTGACTGTTTAAAATGAACACCAATCAGAAATAGTTCTAACATGTGGGTAGAAGTAAAAGGCAAGGTAAGGATGGCAGGAAGGACAGTGGGAAAAGGACATCACACTGTGATAAGCTCTTTACCTCTGTGAAGGGCGAGATTGCAGGTGTGAAGTGGGAGGTGCGAAGGCATACGGTACTGACTCTATGTCAAACGCAGTAGTTAAGGAGACGTATTTTCTGCTCTAGAGCGAAGCCACTAGAACAAAATAAGTGAAAGGGGTTTGGCTAAGAAGCCAATAGAGAAAAGAGAATGAAATAACAGAAAATATATGATTGATCCAAAAGGAGGCAGGAAAAGAACAGAGAAATAAAAAGGGGACAAATAAAAAAGACCAGTTATCACACAAGAAGCTGCTCAACATCGATTAGACATCAGGGAAATGCAGATAAAAATGCAAATGACATACCACTTCACATCTACTCAAATAGCTAAAATTAAAACTAAGAGCCCTGACAGTACCAAGAATAGACTCCGAGCCGAGGAATCTCCATGGCTCCAGTCTGTTCTCACAGAGAACTAGGTCCAGCTACCCAGGAAACAAACACTCACAATTCCCTGCTTCACAAAGACGTGGACACAGTGTCGTGGTCACAACGGGCAGCTCCTGTGTGGAACAGTTTTCTTTCTGCGGGGAGGGCGGGGGACAAAGGCAAAGCCTTCCCGCCCCATCCCGGGCAGCGCTCCGGCTCGCGGGGAGGAAGTGGACTGTGGGGCTGTCTTCCCTCTGAGCAGACATATTAGAGGTCTTTTTTTTTTCCACATGGGAATTTGTTTGAATTCAGCACACACACTGGTTTAGCAATTCCTACTGGTCTAGCAATTCCTCTTAATAATGGTGAAAACGATGCTTTTCCTGTTAATTGATGTACATTCTTTTCTCAGACCCTTTTCTCATGAGACAGCATTTGGGGGTTTGTTATTTGTGGTTTTGTTTTGTTTTGAAAAGTTGGTGGAACTTGAGCTCAAAAGGTCTTTCCTGGGAGCCCGTTACGATGTCTCCAGGCTGCAAGAGCCTATTAAATTATGTATCGGGACATTGTATTTGCTCTGTCTAACAGGAGGCACAGCAGGATTTGCTCAGGCCCTCTCCGCAAATGGCTGGGGAGAAAAGAATGGCAAGTCAGCAAATGTCCACAGCAGTTACCCTGCTATGTAACTGGACGCAGTCCAGATGTCCTTTAATGGATGAATAAACAAAATGTGGTACATCCATACCATGGAATACTGCTCAGGAATAAAAAGGAACAAAGAGGCCAGGCGTGGTGGCTCACACCCATCCCAGCACTTAGGGAAGCCAAGGCAGGAGGATCCCTTGAGCCCAGGAGTTTGAGTCTGCAGTGAGCTAAGATTGTGCCACTGCACTCCAGCCTGGGTGGCAGAGACCCTGTCTCAAGAAAAAAGGAACAAACCACTGATACACACGAGGACCTGGATGACTCTCCAGAGAATAATGCTGAGTGAAACAATCCAACCCCAGGGCTTACATGCCGTGTGGTTGCACTTACCGAACATCCTTGAAATCACAGGATTATTCAAGTGGAGAACAGCCCAGTGGCTGTCAGGGATTAAGGGGGATGTGGGGCTATGAGAGGGCAGCAGAAGGGGTCCTTGTGAGGGTGGAATGTTCTGGATCTGTGCTGTGTGAATGTCACAATGTCATCGTGCTACGGTTTTACAAGATGTGACCACTAGGGGAAACTGGATAGCAGGGTGCACAGGACTCCTCTTACAACTGCAGGTGGCTCTGTTATCAATTTCGATAGTAACAAAAAGCCCAGCTGGCTTATAGTAACACGTGAGTTTTCAAATAACCCCCAAGGCGAGGTGCGTGTTGCTTTCCACATTTCGCCTCGCGCTTCCTGCTCTTCCTCATCGCTCGGCCTCCCGCTGCACGCGCCACGCTCCGCCAGGCAACGCAGCCCTGAGCCTGGCCCTTTGCTTCAGACACTTTGCGACATGCGTTTTCACGTGTGCGTCCAACCAGTCCTGCCTTAAATAATATCCCAGGTCAGCAGACAGCCCACAAAGGAAGAAATAAATGCAGTAATAATTATATGGAGAAATATTCTACCTCATGAATAATCAAGGAAATGGCATATAAACAATTTTTTCCTACTAAATTAACAGAACCTTTGTGGGGGAAAGGAGGAGCCCCAGCGGTGCGGTGTGGGAAGGGCACACTGGCCAGCCTGCGGGGTCCTGGGGGGCTCTCGGAGGGTCCGCTTTTTAAAAAGCAGCGACAACCTCTCATCCTTTGACCCGGCAATTCCGCTTTAGAGCCCTTTAAGGAAACAATCCCTCCGAAACCTTTGTGTATAAAAACACAGCTTGCAGCATCATTTGCAGGAGCAGAAATTGGAAACAACCTAAATGTCAAAAATTGTGTGACATAAATTATGCCATCTCCACTTGGTGAGTTATCATGTCACCTTCAATATGGTGTTTGGAGAGGGTTTATGATAATCTGGGAAACACTTATAATGTTAATTGAAAAAAGTCTTAATTAAAGTAAAAGTGAAGGTGTGATATGCTAACAACCAGATAAAAGCAAAAACCCCACTAGCATTACAGAAGAGGTCGGGAGGAAATGCACCAAGCGCTGGGAGTGACTGTCCCCGGGTCACGAACGGTAGTGATTTCTTCCCCCGCTCTGCCACATGTCTGCACTTCCCGCTAGTTCTGTATAAGGAGCTTCACTACGGAAAAGCGGACAACACCGTGGTCTGGCAGCAGATTCCGGGGCGGGATCCAGGGATCCTAAATTACTCTTCATGTCCCCTAGGCCTGTCTTCTCATCTGAAAGCAGGGGGCGTGACAGAATTTCTTTTCCTCCAGAACATGAATTCTATGCACTTGACACTTCTGGATTCTTTTAATTCCCATAAAAACCCACATCCTATTTCCACATCATAGATGGGGTAGAGGCACAGAGGTCAAGTGCTTGACATGTGGCAGCTCCGAGGTCAGACCTGCGGGGCTCAGCCGTGCCTGGAGCACAGGGAGCACCCTCGTCATGGCAGCTCCTGAACGCCACAGCACCCAGGGACACCTTACTGCCATTATCATCCCATTTCATACGGGGGAAACCGAGGCACAGCTGGCTCCCAGCACAGCTGGGGTGTGCCCGGCCCACAGCCCGCCCACCCTCCTCTTGCTGAGCCTCAGCGCGTGCTCAGCGCACTGTCGCTTGTTGCTGTCACAATGTGTCACTGCATCTTCACAGAGAACCTGCTCTCCACGTGCGCCTGCGCAGAAACAACGTGCTCCTCCCAGGTGTCGCTCTGCGCGATGTCACGCGACCAGCAGCAGTAACGAGAGCAGAGCTGGGCTGTGGATGGCATTTCCCGACAACCTGTTCAATGCTCCTATTTTTAACTCGGGGCCTCTTCTTCTTAGCTCCCTGACGGTCTGGATTCTTGCTCCCTCTCCGCAGCGGAGCTTACTCTTCAAGAGGCCTGTCCGTGCCTAAGCCCCTGGCCCCTCGCCATGTCCCTGCAGACAGGGTGCAGGGCAGGGGCGGCAGCAGCCACCTTGCTGGAGGCCTATGCTCCACCGTCCCGGCTGCTCTCAGGGACAGGGAGCTGCCCGCTGCCCGGGTGGCAGAAGCCCGCTGTGGCCTGGCTTAGCCACGGGAGCAGGGCCAATGCCGCTCATGCCAGCTCCTGGCATTTCCAATACTGGGGGTGACATGGGCAGAAAATGGTGGTGGGAGGGAAGGGCCAGGTAAGGGCTGAGCTGCCCACAAGCCAACTTCCAAGAGCACCCACGCTTCCCTGGAGAAGGCTGGAAGCCTGGTGTCAGCTATGTCTGGTTTGTAGGCCTCTTCCTACATCACTGGTACAATGGACAGTCACTCAGCCACAGAGGCCTGAGTGGTGACAGGAGAACAGCCCTCACTGGTGCACGCAGACCCTGGCAGACGCACGGGGTGCCCCAGGCCGCAAGCCCTCAGCTCACTCTGATTTCCGCTGCAGTGTGGTGGCACCAGGCACTGTTAGGGTCCCACCTCTGAGCCCCAACGGGGCCCCACTTCTCTGCCCCAGGCTCAGAACCTTCTCCAAGGGCCCAACAGCCAGCTAACCAGGAAGTGTCAGAAAATTGCCACCGCCAGGCCCCCCTTCAGCAGTGGGGGCCCAGGGACAGGTGCATAGTTGTGCAAACCTCCCTCTGCTCAGAGGGGCCCTGTGCACAGCTTCTCAGGGGCTGGCAGGGCGAGCCCACCGCGGGAACTCCCTGCCCCAGCCCCTTGGCCTTCTCTGTGCCGTCCTCCCCGTGCCCTTCCTCCTCTCTCCGGGGCCACCCCAGCCGCACCCAGCTCCTTGCTCACGCCCTGCCCAAGACGAAGACCGCTCCCTGACGGACACGTTGCTCCTCCTCGCTCCGCTGTGCAGCCGCCAGCCCGACAAGGGCACCCATAGCTGCCCAGATTCTAGAACAGATGCATTCATGGCCGGGACACTGAAATCAATGATTCATCCTATTCCCTAAATGTTAAATGTTTAACACACTGTCCCGGAACTTGGCCGGCTAAGGAAATCATAGTAAGTGCTTCCCTTTCAACCGCAGAGCACTTCACTGTCGTGGGTAGAAAGCCCGGCTTCTCCTCTCCCCACGTCCTTCAAATCACGTGGGAGACATGTTTGAAGGCCGCAGTCCGAAGGGGCCTGGTGGCCCCGGCCCAGCTCTGGGGGGGACCAAAGGCCTCCTCGGCAGCCGCCGTCCTGCTATCGCCGGCAGCCCAGGCCAGGAACTCCAGGACTACGGTGACAAATTTCAACACAGCAGGAGGCACAGCACCTTCCCTCCTACCAACGGGACAGTCACAAATGCTGACCGTACGTGAGCTGCCCAGAAGACCTGCACAGAGTTCCACGATGTAAAATGATACATTTTCCGATCCTAATGCAGTAAGACTAGAAATTGACAGAAGCCCATTCTATCTGGCATCTACAGGCTTTCTCTTAAACAACTGTTGGGCCAAAGGGCAGATATAACTCCAACTGCACGATTCCTACCCATCAAAGAGAAGGAGGACACTGCAGTCAGGACCTGTGAGCAGCGCTTCACGGAAAACTCAGGGCCTTAAACTCAACACGTCAGCTTTTTAAAAAGGAAAAAGGAAAGCAAGTGAATTCAGCACTGACTTAAAAGGCTAGAAAATAAAAAAACAAGAATAAGCGATAGGGAAGTAGAAGGAAGGAATTAATACAGACAAAAACAGAAATCAGCGATGAGAAAATAGAAAACAGTCGAAATAATCTGGCAACTTTGCAAAACAGTAAGTAAATGACTAGCTAATTGAGTCAAGGAAATAAAGGAGAAGCACAAATACACAAAATAAAAGGTGACTGGTGAAAAATAACCACAGAACAAGAGAAACTATTTTTAATTCAAGTAACTATTTGTTAAAATAAAATTTAGGCCAGGCGTGGTGGCTCACACCTGTAATCCCAGCACTGTGGGAGGCCGAGGTGGGAGGATCGCTTGAGGCCAGGAGGTCAAGACCAGCCTGAGCATGAGTGACACCCTGTCTCTACAAAATACAGAAAAGTTATCCAGGCACAGTGGCACATGCCTGTAGTCCCTGCTACTTGGGAGGCTGAGGCAGGAGGATTGCTCGAGCCCAGGAGTTTGAGGTTGCTGTGAGCTAGGCTGACGCCACGGCACTCTAGCCTGGGCAACAGAGTGAGACTCTGTCTCAAAAAAAAAAAAAAAATCTATTCATATAACCCATCATATTAATAGATTTAAGAAGAAAACTTTTATGATTCTCTCTCCAGAAAAGACATTTACCAAATTCAACACTCATTCTTGATTTTTTAAAAATGCTTCATAAAATAGGGATTAATGGATTCTTTCTTAACAAACTGAAAAAAAATTGTGTAACCTATTAACATAAGTCATGAAGGTTTAATTTTCCTAATACGTACAGTTCCTAAAAATCAAGAAAAACAATAATACCACAAAAATAGGGAAAGAAATGAACAGAGAATTCACGTGAAAAGCGAAACGTGAAAACATGCTCCAAACTCACTCACCATATCGCAGACACAGATCACAACTATAGGAAGACTCTAGTTCTCACCCTGCAAGCTGGCAAAAGTCCAAGTGTGACGACACACTGCATGTGACACTGTGGGGATCGGGCCTCCCTGCACTGCTCGCGGAAATGCGACACGCATCCACCTGTCCGCCGGATTTGCACCGCCTTTACCCCGCGTCCGCCCGCCCCTCTTCTTGGAGCGTCTGCAACAGGTCTGTTTGCACACGTCAAAACGGGGCTGTTCATCACAGCACTTTGTGACAGCACGGGACTGGGAACAGGCCAAGTGTCCATCTAAGTGTGGGCTGGCGGGATAAATTAAAGAGAGAAAAGGAAAGGTGAGGTAGTGTCCAGAAAGAGAGAGACAGATGCTTAAGGGTGCATAAAAATCACCGGGAAAGGTAAGTGTCTTGTGAAACTAATGCAAACACTTGCCCACGAGCAGGAGTGACACTTACAAGTCAATATAACGCAGGGATTGGTCGATTGGAATGACGGCCACTCAGAGGAGCTGTCCTGGTGGCAGGGCCAGCCTGCCCACAGGTGGCGGGGCGGACACAGGGCGGACAGGGCTGTGGGGTCACTGAGACAGCTCGAGGTGTGCTGGGCTCTGTGGTTGCCACGTCTGAATCGCGTGAGAGTCCTAACAACGCAGGGAAGGGGCGGTCTCTGCAGCAAATGGTGCTGGGGAAGCCGGAGATCCGCATGCAGAAGGATGAAACTAGGTCTTTGTTTCACACCATATCCAAAAATCAACTCACAGTGGATCAAAGACTTAACGTAAGACCTGAAACTGTGAAACCACTAGGAGGAAACACAGGGGAAAGCTCCGTAACACTGTCCTGGGTGAAGGTCTTTTTTTGGATATGACCCCAAAAGCACAGGCATCAAAAGCAAAAACAGACGACAGGATCACAGCGGACGAAAAGGCCTCTGCGCAGCACGGGAGCCATCGGCAGAACGAGAGACAACCGGCAGAAGGGAGAAAATGTCTGCAACTCTGACCCGATAGGGGCTGATACGCAAAATGCTAACGTATAAGGAGCTCAAATAACTCAACAGCAAGCAAACTCAACTTAAAAATGGGCAAAGGACCCGAATAGACGTTTCTCAAAAGAAAACACACACCTGGCCAACAGGTATATGAAAAAATGCTCGACATCACCAATCACCACTAATCTTCTGCGTTAAAGGGAAATTCAAATGAAAACCACAGCGAGATATCGGCTCACACGTGTCAGGATGGCCTTGTCAACAAGGTGAACGATCACGAGTGTGCGCAGGTACGTGGAGAAAAGGGGCCCTTGCACACTGTTGGCAGGAATGCAAATTAGTGCCGCTGCTCTGGTATACAGTGTGGCAGTTACTCAGGAAATTAAAAATAGAACTACCGCGTGACCCCGCAATCCCGCTTCTGGGCGTGTATGTAAAGGAATCGAGGTCAGTGTGTAGAAGGGACACTCGTACTTCATGTTCATCGCAGCGTTATTCACAGTAGCCAAGGCAAGGAATCAGCCCCTGTCCATCAGCAGACGAATGAATAAAGAAAATGACGTATACACATGATGGAACGCAGTCAGCCTTTTTTTTGTTTTTTGAGACACAGTCTCACTCTGTTGCCTAGGCTAGATAAAGTGCCGTGGCATCAGCCTAGCTCACAGCAACCTCAAACTCCCGGGCTCAAGCGATCCTCCTGCCTCAGCCTCCCGAGTAGCTGGGACTATAGGCATGCGCCACCGTGCCTGGCTAATTTTTTCTATTTTTGCTAGAGACGGGGTCTCACTCTTGCTCAGGCTGGTCTCAAACTCCTGAGTTCAAACAATCCGCCCGCCTTGGCCTCCCAGAGTGCTAGCATTACAGGCATGAGCCACTGCGCCCAGCCGTATTCAGCCTTTAAAAAGAAGTCAATCCTGGCCTGGCACAGTGGCTCACACCACCATCAGGGTCCTCCAGCCAGGTCCCCACACGGCTTGGCCCACGTGTGCGGTGGGAGAGACGGAAGAGCCCGCTTGGGGCAGGTGTGCGTGGGGCCCCCCTTAAGAAAAGGCCTTGCACCAGGAGATGGAATGCGATCCGTCCTCGCCAGGGCAAAGCCGTCGCCGGCCCAGCACCCTTGGTGCCAGTCCCTGGCACTGTCCCTCAGCGTGGTGGTGGTGCAGGGAGGGGGTCGCTTGAGGCTCTGCGGCAGGTGGGGCCGGGCAGGACCCCAGGAGCTGTTGGCCATCTTCCCGCTGCCCACACCCTAGAGCCCCAGAGCCCAGCGTCTTGGAAGAGATGCCGAGGCCTGACCCTGGGGCTGTGGCTGTTTCCTGACGAGGGGTGGCCTGTGACCTTCAGGTCGGCCCCATGCTGGGGGTGGGGGGCTGGGAAAGAAGAATGACCCAGGTGACTCTCGGCGGTTCTCCTGTTTTCTACAAGTGAGCTATGCCTTTTGGAAATCTCCCAGGAAGACTCCACCCAATGGTCTATTTATACATGGTTTTGACCAGAGGACAGAGCCCCCCATGCCAAGGACCAGGGAAAAGTTGTTTGGGGGCAGGTTGCCCCAAACTCTAAGAAGGAATGGAGTTCGGTGAGTTTCTGTTGTGGGGACAGAGAATATGAATAACGGAAGGTTCCTTTCCCTCCTGCTGTGGCCCACTGTGCGTTCACACTCGGCTTGACAAGAGGCAGAGCTACGGTAGAGGTTGCTGGGAGCCCAACCGAGGGGCAGGAAGAGATGCTTCTCCTCCGCGCAGGGTTAGCTGCGGCTGTCGCTGGGACTCTGCCTGGCGCTGCCAGGGACTGGTCTGTTCATTCAGCATCGTTGCAGCCACGTCTGCACCGGGAGCCTCTCGCCCCGGCCCAGGGGAACCCCGACATGTTAGGGGCTGCCTCAGGAAATTAGGCCTGCCGGGGCGGAGGAGGTGCGGCCCTCACCCACCCGGAGGCGGGGCTTGCACAGCGCCTCGGACCACAGCCAGGCCCCAAACCCAGACAGATGACAGCGCCCAGCATTGGCAGCCCCAGCACCCCACACCTCCTCCCCAGACCTTGCACTGGCCCCAGCACCCCACACCTCCTCCCCAGACCTTGCACTGGCCAGGGGCAGTGCTGCAGGTGGTCTCACCCCTATTTTCTAGTTAGAAGCAGCAGAAAAAGGATTTGAGCAGGAGGCATGACTGGACAATTCATACCTGCTCTTCCGTCTTCAGCCACCGGGGTCTGTGTCCTGCAGTCACGTAGCTCCTGCTGTCATCTCTGGATGGCAGGGCCACTGGAGGTGAGAGCCGCCTTCCTGTTTTGTTTTGTTTTTTTTATTTTTCCCAGGGTCTTGCTCTGTCGCCCAGGCTGGAGGGCCACGGCCCCATCCTAGCTCACTGCAGCCTCTACCTCCTGGGCTCAAGTGATCCTCGCACCTCAGCCTCCTGAGTAGCTGGACTACAGGCATGCACCACCACGCTGGACTAATTTTTTTATGTTTTGTAGAGATGAAGGCTTCATTATTGCCAGGGCTGGTCTTGAAATCTTTTTTTTTTTTTTTGAGACAGAGTCTCA